>CM076575.1:1492941837-1492993615 GCA_034641835.2 Pinus albicaulis | reverse complement strand
CAACAGAATCTATTTGAATGCTTGAACTTACTGGGTTGGATTTATAAGGGTTTGGGTTTCTGTAATAGTTTAATTTGAACTATAACATTTCATTTTTGATTTAATATTTAATCTCCACTTCTCATTTTCATGAGTAATTCACTAAGTTCCATGGTCCTTTCCTTACGTAGTCGCAGTTGAGGGTTTAAACCCATATCCTCAGAGGTTCTGGAAAGTGCAATGCGTTTGTTCGATTTGCTGCTATTAATCCAGAATGTGAATTTATTAAGAGAAATATACTTTTATATTTGTCTTTTGTGACTATGGTTAATTAATTTTCTTCTTCTTTTTGTTGTCTTGGACTGTTTGGTTCGCTTGGACTGGCTTGGAATTTATAATATTTAGAAATTAGAAATATAAATATGGGAATTACCTTTTAAATTCAACAAGTTGTTCACATATAATTCCTTTTGATACAAAAATGTGTAGGGATTCCCCATGACTAGTTACTTCATAAGGCATTTATGTTTCCCTCTAG
Organism: Pinus albicaulis; assembly: GCA_034641835.2. NCBI lineage: Eukaryota > Viridiplantae > Streptophyta > Pinopsida > Pinales > Pinaceae > Pinus > Pinus albicaulis. The sequence goes on along the minus strand of CM076575.1, from coordinate 1,492,993,098 downwards.
GAAGAACTCTGCTATGTGCCATTGTGTCCTATCTTGCACCATTGATTTGATGTGTTAGACAATTAAAAAATAATTATGTCATTGGATCATTATAAGCAGTGGAGAACACTGTGTTGGAAGTTGGTTAGTTCATTAAAGCTATTGTAGCTAACTATTTTCTGTTCTTAATGAATATGAGAACTTAGCTTACTCCACATTAGCCAAAATTAGGTTTCATGCCTCTTAGGAATCCATATTATCTTCGTGGAAGCCAAGCACTTTCTTTTTAACATGTTATACATATACTACAAGAATACAACATATCCTAACTCATATACATATCCAAAGGTATTATTCTCAGAGGATTCAATCCACCATTAAAGGACCAAACATGGTGGCCATTTCAACGCCACATTTAGTGAGAAGGGAAAATTTGGGCTCACGAATTTGGAAATCATGTGCATCGTTCACGAGTTTGGAAATTGTCTGCATCGTTCAAAAATTACAAAAAATAGGAATGTTGGGTTGTCTCCAGCTTCTTCATTTCCATACTGGGTCTCAGTTCCCATGCATTGAAGTTCTTAATGATGGTGTGAACGAACCTACGTATATGAATTGTGGGTTGGTTAAACTAGGAACCAATATGAAGATCATTTACATTGGAGAAGGGATTGGTATTGATTATGAAGGTATAACCACATATTATTTCTTTGATATGTCTATTTCTTACATTCTGGAAGAATATGCAGCAGTTGTGGTCAAGTTAGTCCGTGTGTCCTATAACCAGAAAGGGGTAAAAAATACCATTGTATACAGTTAAAGTGGGAGAGAATAATATGGAGCGGTTGTGGTCAAGTCAATCAGTGTGGCTTGTAACCAGAAAGGGGCAAACCATCCCATCATATATAGTTAAAGAGGGAGAGATATGGTTTCACATCATTCTCTTGTCGCGTGCATCCTATCTTGTGAATTTTTTTGGCGATAAGGATTTTGTTCTATTTTTGGACCAAACTGTAAATTTTCTCACCAAGTTCATCAAAATGATGCTAGGACCTGCTTACTAGTAAGCCTCCTTCCTAAATCTTCGACCTTTGGATTGCTATTCTTAGCTTGAGAGCTTTGTTATATTTGGTCTCCATTATCCAAACCATATAAACACATATGTTCTAATAAATTACAATGTGCTCTTGATATACCATAAATTATACTACTTCATGGAGTAATCCTTTTGGTGGTGAAAGAAGTCTCGATTTTGGGGAGGTGAAGTTTAGGGTTCAAGCCTAACCCCATGCTTCTTAGGTGTTTGAAATGTCATTATGAGGCAATATTTTAAGCCTCATAACCTTATCATGTGCAACAATTTTTGCTAAATTGATTTGTTGAAACAGTTGGACAGTAACACTTAGAATTTTGAGAAAAATAGGAAATTTTTTTTACTAATGAGGATTAGATATTTGTAGTAATATTTACTCTTCTTCCTATAGGTATACCTCAGATATTTTGAGAATATTCTCACTGTATCGACAAAGGCACAGGATGATTGAATAGTTATATATCATAACAACATTCATATGACATAAATATCTATAGCAATATTTGTATCTCCCATTATTTGACTAAAATGAAAAGATAACCTACAACACCATGTGCTTATTGTAGCTAATTTTTTATTCTTAATGAATATGAGACCTTAGCTTACTCCACATTATCCAAAATCAGGGTTCATGCCTCTTACGAATCCATATTATCTTCATGAAAGCCAACCACTTTCTTTTTAACATTTTATACATATACTACGAGAATCAAACACGTCCCAACTCATATCCATTTCCAAATGTATTTTTCTCAGAGGATTCACTCCACGACCATCATCATCCCCCATTGATGTTGGAATCATGATTTCCATTAGACCAAAACCCGCAGGCGTTTGTCTCTGCTACAATCACCAGAGTTAGGATCCACGAGAGCCGGTTAGTCCATGTCACGAAAAACACGGGGAGCGTTGAACCCAATGTCCAACAATATCCCCCCCTACACGAGTCGGGTGAGTTTCGAACTCGAGACCCGTTGCTCTTATACCACTTGTTGGAATCACGATTGTTGTTAGACCAAAACCCATAGGCATTAGTCTCCGCTACAATAACCAGAGTTAGGATCCACGAGAGGCAGTTAGTCCATGTCATGAAACACACGGGGAGTGTTGAACCCAATGTCCAACAATCTCCCCCCCAACACGAGCCGAGTGAGTTTCAAACTCGAGACCTGTTGCTTTGATACCACTTGTTGGAATCACGATTGCCGTTAGACCAAAACCCACAGGCATTAGTCTCCACTAAAATCGCGAGAGTTAGGATCCACAAGAGGTGGTTAGTCCATGTCGCGAAACACATGGGGAGCATTGAACCCAATGTCCAACAATTGAAACTAGAGATAACACAAATCCCGAAGCAGATATTGTGGCATAATGAAAAATGCATCTATCACAAATTAATGAGGTGGTGCAGAATTAGAATTCCTTTCCATAAGAATTGAAATTTTATCACCTTCACAATTGTATATATCAAGACTTTTTTATTTCCTTTTACAAGTTGTCAAAATAAGAACACCTTTTCTGTCCCTAGAGCTTGAAAAAATTTGTAACGAATATCATAACAACATTTATATCAGATAAATATGTATAACAATATTTGTATCTCCCATTATTTTACTAAAATGAATATATACCCTACAACACCAAGTGCTTATTATATCTACGTTTCTATTCTTAATGAATATGAGACCTGATCTAACTCCACACTGGAAAAAGTTAGGGTTGATGCCTCTTAGGAATCCATATTTTCTTCATGGAATCAAGGAGTTTGTTTTTAAAATTATATATATATAACAAGAGAATCTAGCACATCCCAACTCATATCCATATCCAAAGGTATTTTTCTCATAGGATTCACTCCACCAACATCATGAACCCCCACAATGAAACTGGAGCTAACACCAATATTGAAGCAGAGATTGTGGCATAATGCAAAATGCACCCATCACAGATTAACCTAGAGTTGCATAATTATAATTCCTTGCCATAATCACTGAAATTTATCACCTTTAAAATTTTATCTGTCGGGACTTCCAATTTCTTATTTCAAGCTATCAAAAAAATGATGCCCTTTCTCTTCCTGGAGCTTGAAAAAAATTGTAGAGAATATCAGTACCCACTTCATTCTCTATAGTACTTTTAGCGATCTCACCCTTTCTAGACGCCACCATATAACATACAAATTCATAGAATATATTGATGATTTATTTTCTCTGTAGAGTTCACCATGTTCAGAAAAATCATGGGTTACATATAGAAGGAGGGTTGATTGGATTATAATCTCACACTTCAGTGGCTTCATCAAAAACTTTGACAAAGGAAGTTATAGGAGCCATGATGTGCTTTCCAAACACCATGGAACTTGAACTATCAAACACAAACAAAATAATTTCATCCTAAAGATATATAATTTTATCATTCTTATAGGGCTCTTCAAGAATCGAGACCAACCTTTACTGCACTAAATGTAACCGACTTTCTTATTTATTCATCTATATTTATTTCTTTTGTTATGTCCTGAAATTCAATAGCTCACCTACCGGTGAATAAAATAATGTTGTTAGTTTGAATGGAAGCATGAAAATGCATCAATTCCATAAGTTTAACACCAAACTATCGTTTAAATACCAACAAATATTGAGACCACGAAAGGTCTCTCTCTGGGTAACTTTGTGAAATTTGGGAGAAGAGAAGCTCTGAGCATTTTTATTTGGCACCGGAGGAAAGAAATTTTCTTATCAAGTTCATAAAAATGATCATATAGAAGGACATTCTCACTGGTAATCATACTTCCTGATATAAATAGTTTTCTTTATTTCATGGTATTTATTTCATTTGTTAGGCCCTGAAATTCAAAAACTCAACCTCTTGGTGGTGACACCCTTTTTGTTCATTTTTTCTGTTAAAACCGCTGACACCTTTTTCGTTCATTTTTTCCTCTATGGATGTATTTTGCTGTGCTAGACTGTAAACTGGCGAAAATAAAATTTCTTCTCAAGATCCACCTAATTATATTTGAGCTCGAATAATCGTGGTGGAAATTCATTTTTTATATCCTCATTACAAGTTGCAGAGATTGTTCGTTGAAGATTGATTTTTTCACGGGGTTTATCTTAATTCAATTTTTTCTTTTTGAAGGTGCACCTACTTATTTTGAAGACTTATTTTTTCACAGGGTTTATCTTGATTCTGTTTTTTCTTTTTGAAGGTGCAACTACTTATTCCTATAATATTTTTACTCACTTCCCCTATTTTTTGAAATCAATGAAATGAAAATAATTCTCATATATGAGCCACATAGCTCCTAATTCAAAATCACAGTTTCAATCTTTAATTTATCCTCTAGCTTAATGTTTATTTAAAAAAATTTACAAGCATTGCCTTTCTTAGAAAATTGGATTATTTTTGTGAATGGCCTATTTTGGTTTCAAGTGGCAATGCAAAGTTGAAAACCATTTTCAGTGTTTTTCTTGCATGTGTATCCTAGCTTGTGAATTGTCATTCCGAGGTAAAATTTTAAGCCTGAAAACCTTATCATGTGCAGTGAGTTTTGTCAACATGATTTGTTCAATTAGTTGGATTGTAAGGCTCAAAATATTTAGAAAAATAGGAAAACATTTTACTAAGGAGAATTAGATATTTGTAGTAATCTAATTGTATATTTCCAAAACATCAAATAAGCTTGGCCAACTGATTGAATAGCATAATTGAGAGCATAGACTAGGCTTGCATAAGCTCATTAGATTAAGCTTGCATAATGAAGCAGTTCCCAACACTCTAAACCTTCAGATTAGGAGGAAGAATGGATTAATACTGTCGATGGAGTGGGACAACTCACCACACCCTCCCTCTCATCCTTATCACTGGGTTTTTAAATTAAATAAACGGTCGCCAACCTAATCACATATTTTACGATAATTTCTTTCCCCCTCTCCCCATGGAAGTGGAGTGATCTCCCATACTGAAAGGTTGGTTAATCCCTGAGGCGTAAGTAAGCGTGGGAGGTCAAGTGACAAAAAAACACGGGGGACAGGATGTACCTTCACTTGTTACTAGAGAATTCTTATCGATTTTAGGAAGGGATTTTTTTTCTCTTAGTGGACCTTTAATAAATATTTCTTGATTAATAGTGACAATCCCATCAAAACCTACCTATATGAGGTCATGGATACAATCACAATGAATCTAGCCCCACATTTTGTGAGAGACTAGGTAAGGAGGGAAATATCATGTACAACATGGGATTTTCTTGATGATTTATGGAACAATATGCTCCATCACCCACTTCATACAAGAGGGTCCATTCTCAACCATACATTTTTTTGATCTAGTAACTTGTTGAGACTATGGCTAGATTCTTTACTTATGTGAGAAGGATCATGCTAGATCCAAGGGTACACATGGCCATAAAATGTTTGAAGATGTATAAGGGATTTTTTAGATTAGATGTCTATAACATAATAGTTGAAGGACAATGAAATGTTAAATAAGCATTTTTTTGTAAATTTAATATTTGGATAGGTTTTATTTATTAAGTCTTCTTAGAAATTAATTTATCTTGCAAAGGAAATATCACATAACATATCACATATTTTTTAACCTATGTTATATTACATTTTCTATTGAAGACTTGTAACAACTACGGTTGAGTTACTAGTCCCAGAAGCCTTTGTTGGACAAATGATCTAGAGCCCTTGGTGGGTTGAGATACTAGTTGTAAAGCCTTGATTGGAAAAATGCTCTTGAGCTCTATGTAAGTTGTGGGTTGATTACTAGTCCTAGAGATGGGTTGGAATAAACACTCTAGAGCCTTGGAAAACTTGGGTAGAGACCAATCTGGTGATGGTTAGTGATGTCCGACCATTAGGTGGAATCACTGGTTGGGGGTGCAGGTGGTTTGGCCTCTAGAAGCCCTAGTTTGGTTTTTATTTAGTTATTCCATAAGATCCCACATTCACGCTTGGAATATGGCACGAGGGTGATTGGTTGAAAGAGGGATTTGGTTCAGTCCAATCTATGGTCAGGTGGTTTGTGGAAGTCTCTGACTTGGTTGGAATTTTCATATGTTAGTAAGAGGTATTTTTTATTGTGATCTATGTGCATATGTATTGATTATGATGGTGATATTATGATTGAGTTTCCATGGTTTATATGTTGGTTATTTCTGGGTTTTTAGGCTGGCTATTTTCTTTTTTATATGTTGATTGTATGTTGGATATATGATATATGTTGTTTACAACTCTTGACATGTTTTTATTAGTTTATGAATGGTTATTGATTGCATGGAATAAAAAATGTTATTGCAACTATTTTAATAGATTATTAGACCTTCTTGGTGAATCTCATATAATTTTCAGATTCCTATGTTCAGATATGCATTCATCACCTGTAGATTTCAGGTTTACCATATGTTTGACGAAATGAATGTCATGGTTAGGCATGGTTAGGTCAAGTACTCAATCACATTTTATTTTAGAGGATCTATCTTTGTGTAATTTATTGTTTTGGAAAGTATCATCAAGTTATGGGCAATGATATAGAGTGTAGCCTTGATAAGGTGGCATATATTTCACGGTTTTAGACTTAGAACTAAGAAATTATGACTAGATTCGCATGGATGTAGCATTATACCTGTGACTGGAGTCCTACAGTTCCATGGATGTAGTGTTATGTCTATGACTAACAGCCTAGGTTAGTGAAAAAAAAAATCTAGTCTGGGGTGCAGGTGGTTTGGCCTCTAGAAGCCCTAGTTTGGTTTTTCTTTAGTTATTCCATAAGATCCCACATTCATGCTTGGAATATGGCACGAGGGTGATTGGTTGAGAGAGGGATTTGGTTCAGTCCAATATATGGTCAGGTGGTTTGTGGAAGTCTCTGACTTGGTTGGAATTTTCATATGTTAGTAAGAGGTATTTTTTATTGTGATCTATGTGCATATGTATTGATTATGATGGTGATATTATGACTGAGTTTCCATGGTCTATATGTTGGTTATTTCTGGGTTTTTAGGCTAGCTATTTTCTTTTTTATATGTTGATTATATGTTGGATATATGATATATGTTGTTTACAACTCTTGACATGTTTTTATTAGTTTATGAATGGTTATTGATTGCATGGAATAAAAAATGTTATTGTAACTATTTTAATAGAGTATTAGACCTTCTTGGTGAATCTCATATAATTTTCAGATTCCTATGTTCAGATATGCATTCATCACCTGTAGATTTCAGGTTTACCATATGTTTTACGAAATGAATGTCATGGTTAGGCTTGGTTAGGTCAAGTACTTGATCACATTTTATTTTAGAGGATCTATCCTTGTGTAATTTATTGTTTTGGAAAGTATCATCAAGTTATGGGCAATGATTTAGAGTGTAGCCCTGATAAGGTGGCATAGATTTCACAGTTTTAGACTTAGAACTGAGAAATTATGACTAGATTCACATGGATGTAGCATTATACCTGTGACTGGAGTCCTACAGTTCCATGGATGTAGTGTTATGTCTATGAATAACAGCCTAGGTCAATGAAAAAATAGTCTAGCTTAGGGTCTGGGCCCCTCGAGTGGTTGTTTAGCTCCTTCGGGTCCTGTAGCTTTTGAGGAAGGTAAGAAAGTTTATAGTTGCTGTTAGTTGTGGAGCTTGATTATCTTCCTAATTTTTCATAGGTTTTTTGTTTCATTTTTGTTAGATCCTTGTTCCCAACGAGGCGTCAATGTCGCCCATTCAAGGGAAGCACCCCTGAAGCGAAAAATAGATAAAACATTTTCCTTGTAAAATATTGTTTTGTTGTATTCAATCTGGGCCATTTATTAAGCGTATCATTTGACCTTAGAAGTTATGTCATTTTATGGTTTTTTTCCCTAGAAGGCAACCCTCGGTTTATATGAGAGAATTTTATTGCGACTGTGAATGACTATTCTAAGCGAGAAAGGGAGAGGAGACTATGTGAGAGCTAAGAAGAAATTATAACCAATATGTTGTAGGTTGTATCTCTTTATTTTGATAGATAATACAAAATGAAGGACTGGCTATTTCCGTAGATGTAGCCCAAATTAGTTGAACCACATATATATGTGTCTCTCTTGTTTTATGCATTTTTTTATTTGTGTTTCCTCAATATTTTGTGTATTTCATTGCTTCGTTAATGAATTTTCTAACAACTAGTATTAGATTCAAAGGTTTATTTGGCCAAAAAACACACAGGAAATAAGGGTTCCTGGTTTGAGTAGGAGAAATGGTGGAAGATGGTAGGTTTAGGGTAGATAAATTTAACGACAAAAACTACCAATTGTTGAAGATGCAGATGGAATATTATTTTTATTAGAAAGATTTGTACCTACCATTGAGCAGAAAATCAAAGAAGAAGACAAGTATGGAAGACGCAGAATGGGAGATTCTCGACAGAAAGGCAAGTTTTAGAACAATATGGTTGTGCCTGGCAATGTCAGTGGTGTTCAAAACTTCAAAGGAAACTACAATAGAAGGTTTGATGACAACATTGGATAAACTATATTAAAAATCCTTAGTCCAAAATACACTATCTCTTATGAAGCATATATTTAATATGAAGATGTGAGAAAGCGGATCTATTGTTGATCATTTAAATGAATTTAACACAGTTACTAGTCTGTTAAGTTCTATAGGGGTAAGTTTTCATGATGAAGCTATGGCTCTATTATTTCTATGCTGATTGCCATAAAGTTGGAATGGCTTAGTTATGGCTATTAGTAAATCTATCTTTGGATCTATTACTTTAAAGTTTAATGATGTTGTTGGTGCCATCCTTAACGAGGAAATGCGATAGAAAAGATTTGGTGAGACATCAGGTAATTATTTGACTACAAATACTAAGAGAAGAAAAATGGAAAGAGGAAGGGGCCAAGAAAATCACAGTAAGTTAATAAAAGGTGTATCCAAATCCATATGAGGGATAGTGTGCTAGAAATGTGGGAAGAAAGGACACCTGGAGAAATATTGCAAATCTCGAAAGGGAAAAGAAGGAGATGGAGATCAAGAGAACAATCATGAATTGAATGTGACTGGTGATATGTTGCAATATGAATTGATTCATTCATTAGAAGATATTATTGATTCCTAGGTGGTAGATTCAAGGACTTCATTCCATGCTACACCCGACAGGAAACATTTTCATGACTATGTTTAAGAAGCTTTTCGACATGTTCGTATGGGTGATGATTAACCCTATAAAATCGTTGGAATGGGTAAGGTTTTTATAAATAAAAATAATGGAAACCAATGGGTATTGAAGGAGGTAAGCCATGTTTTAGATTTGAAGAAAAATATAATTTCAACAAGGCAGTTAGGTAGTGAAGGCCATGTAACTACATTCACTAACAAAACTTGGAAGGTCACTAAATGAGCCATGGAAATAGAAAAAGGAGAAAAGGTTGTTACATTGTATTTATGAAATGGTTTTTCTTATTCTGTTAATGCTTTAACCTCCACAAGATAAGATATGGATTTGTGGAATCATAGGCTTGGGAACATCAGTGAGAAAGGGATGCAAATTCTTCACTCAAGAAAATTGTTTTGAGGTTTAAAGCGTGTTGATTTGGATTTATGTGAAAATTGTGTTTACAGAAAATAGGAGTCACATTTATCAGAGTTAGGAAGGAATAGAAGAGATAAAAATTAGATCTTGTACATACATATGTATGGGGACCTACTCAGGTATCATCTCTTGGTGGATTTCACTATAATGTTACTTTTATTGATGATGCAACTAGAAAAACATGGATTTATTGTATTCCGAATAAATATGATGTATTTGATACTTTCAAGAAATGGAAATATTTGGTTGATAATGACACAGGAAATAAGTTGAAGTGTCTCAAATCAGACAATGGAGGTGACTACTGCAACAAATATTTTGATAACTACTATTTAGAGCATGGAGTTTGTAGAGAGAAGACAGTTCCGGGAACACCACATGATATGTTGATGCATATATGGAAGGTGATAGAGATAACAGGAGGAGCACCACAAGGTATATGTTTACTGTAGGTGGAAAAAATGTGAGTTGGGTTTCAGATTTACAAAATATTTTTTCACTTTCAACAAAAGAAGTAGAGTATGTTGATGTTATAAAGGCTAGTAAAGAAATGATTTTGTTAAAATGGTTTATGGATGAATTGGGCAAGAAGAAGGAGATGGGAATGTTATACAGTGATAGCCAGAGTGTCATTCATCTTTCAAAGAACTCAAAATTTCATTACAATACTAAACATATATAATCAAGTACCATTTCATATGGTCAATGTTGGAAGATGGAAAATTGAAGCTAGAAAACATACACACTAGCCAAAATATTGTAGATATGTTAACAAAAGTTGTAACTAGGGAAAATTTGAGATTCTCATTGGTTTCCATTGATCTTAGAGTATTATGGTGAATATGATAAATAGCCAAGTCCAAGTGGAGTCATTTTCCAACAATTCAGGCAACGGTGGTGTGAATATAATCAGTCTCCAAGTGGGATATTGTTGGGTGGGGAGTCTGATTCTCTTCCTAATTGTTTAGAGGTTTTTTGTTTCAATTTTCTGGATCCCTGTTCCTAATGGGGTGGAAAATCTACTCATTTAATCGTCATTCCCCACCTGGTAGGGGTTCGAGGGCAGCACCCCTAAAGCTAAAAATAGATATAAAAAATTACCTTGTAAAATATTGTAATTTCATAGTCAATATGGGTCATTCATTAGGCAGATGATATGAAGGTAGAAGTTATGCTAATTTAGGGTTTTTTTTCCATAGAAGGAAACCCTCATTTTATATTATGGAATTGTATTGCGATTGTAAATGATTATTTTGAGCGAGAAAGAGAGAGGAGATTTTGTGAGAGCGAAGAGGAAATTACAACGAATCTATTATAGGTTGTATCTCCTAATTTTGCTGGATAATATAGAAGAAAGGACTGGTTGTTTCTCCATGGATGTAGGCCAAATTTGGTGAACCACATTTATCTATGTATCTCTTGTTTTAGTGTTTCTAAAATATTTTTTTTATTTCATTGTTTCGTTAATTAATTTTCTGACAACTTTATCAGCCCCAATTTCTTAATTGTATCTAGGAGGTCGGGTCATGTATTAGTATCGCTTTCTATCATGTTTACCATGGTAGACTAGTGAAACATGGTAGATATGGGAGGGGTGTTACATTTTTCATGCCTTGGTATGTTGTTTGGAGAATGTTCCATGCTTTCGTAGACTTTTTTGTTGTTGCAATCCATAAAAAATGCTCTCATGCATTGCTTGAAAAATGTAGAAGAGGGATTTTGAGTCCTTGTTCCTGTTTCATCTTAATAGATCTCTTTCTGCTTGTGTTAATTCATTGTATGTTGTCACATTATCCAGCTCTTGGAACCCATTTTCTACTAAATCCCATATATGTTGAGAAGAAAATAAATCCTTCACTATGACTTCCCAATAATCATAGTTTTTTCCATTAAATTGAGGAATATGTGGAATTTTCAACCTTATGCTTGAAGATACCATTTGTGATTGTTAAAAAAAAGCCTTGACTCCTTGCTGGTAAAACTGTTGTCAAACCAAACTGTTGACACCTACTTTGATATTACTGACAATAAAGGAAGAGGAGAAAACAATAAACACGGAAGAGGAGAAAACAATAGACACCACCGCACAGGCCAAAGGAAATTATTTTTAACTTGACAGTAAAAACAGATTGTAAAAACTCATAAATTATGCGTAGTCACAAAACAAAGTAATGTGTAGTAAAAACAAGTTTTAAATTTCTAGAACAAGAGTGCAACACAATATTTATTTTGATTATGATTTCGAATAAGAGAAATGAATTCATATGAAATGGAGGTTGTTTATCAAGTTAATCACTATAAATACATCATATTTACAGAGGTTTTCCAACTCTCCATATTCACACAAAAAAACATAATAAAAAATATGTCACTCATGCGCCATTTTCTCTCCCAAAATTTAGCTCCAGACATTTGACTTTAGGAAAAAGACACAAACTATAAATTATGCAATAATTTAAAACATAAATTGGTCTATAAATATATATTATCACATAATTTACAACATACATTGGTGTATTAATTTTATGATAGGAAAATCATTAAACCAAAATATGGGCGCACAAACACAAAATTTAATTTCCAAAAATTTTAGAGATTGCACACTATAGACTCATTCCCATGACGGCTTCACTGGAGGATAAATACCATACCATGTGGGTTGATATTGGGGGATATATATTGAGGAAAAATGACATATTATATTGAGCATATATTAGGGGTTAAATGGTTTTTATATTGACTGGTATAAAAATTGGAGCTCAAAGTTAATGAAAAAATATAAATGGGCATACAAAATGTTAATGAAGAAGCGAATACCTATAATATCTAGTGAAACTAGGGATTTTTTTAAATTGGAAGGTGTATTGAGTTTATCTTGGTAGGGGATAAAATAATGTGATTTTTAGAGGTATTTTCCAATATGTAGTCAAATTAAAGGTATTGTTTAGTATGCCACAAACACATTTGATATATCATAGGTTAATTGGGTGAAACTCCCGTGCTCCTTCTTGCATAGAAAACCCTAGCATTTATACCTTACCAACCTTGCATGCATATTTCTCTTATATTAAATGATTGATGTATTGCAGGTGGAGAAAAATTATATGCTCCTCATAGATTAATTTACCCCACAATGCTTCAGGCTAAAGGTAAATCTGTAATCTGATTTGTCCCATCCTCAAAGAGTATCGTTCCACGAGACTACTTCCTATATTGGATTCACAATCCTCAAGGAGTGTCGGTCCCAGGTGCTTATCTAATCCTACATTCTCCCTCACATGTCCTTCACTAGACATACACCTATTAGTCCTAGCCTAGTACAAGACACATGGAGAATACAATGTCCATCATCACTCCCTAATACCCAGGGAGGATATCCTTACTCCTCCTCAAACATGAGGGAGATTTCTTACTTATTTTAAATTAGGGAGACATCATCACAATCCTTAGCTGGTCTCATACATCATCAATACATCAGCTACTTGTTCTTTTGTGGAGATATAGTTGTAGTTGCATGACTCCTTTGACATGTTACATCATACTCGGGCTTATACATTTCTGGATGTCAATAATTTTATGATGCCAAATTCTTTCACACTCTATCTTCATGACAAGTATTTTCAGCTCCTCACAACACCATAACATATCAAACTTTGATATTTTTAGATCTTGTCAAACATCAAACAAGTTTATCATCAACTCGATCATTTTTCTTATTCAAGGAACCAAACTTCCTTGCAGCTGCTAGCACGTATCTTCTATTATTCATGATAGAGTTCTTCCTCATATTATTTAAAGAGTAACATTATATTTCCATTATTAATTCTTCCCTCATGCTTATCCATGGCATTAATAGTTCTATCCATGCAATCCATGTGTTTTATGATTAAACCACATAGTTGTAGATATATCAATATCATCCAACAAATTATCTCGAAAATTATCATTCCAAGCTCTGCATATACTAAATATGCAATATTTCCTTCGAGGGAGCCAAATTATCTCTCAAACAAATCATCAGTATTAGAGTTACCAAATTACAATGGCTTCAAGTGTGATATTCTTCATGCCAAATTCTACTACTTGCTTCGTTTGAGGTCAACCTATCTCTGCATGGTCTATCTCATATTGCAACATTTTTTTCTTTATACTCTTCAAATTTCAATCATCAATCATGAGCAAACCAATAAACAAGATTAAATATTGTATTCATTAGGGTATTTGCAGCTCCCTTTTTCCATCTGAGATTAGTAAATGCTTTTCCTTCTAATAGTAAGAAAACTTCTCCTTCCTTTAAAATCCTCATGATATGCCCTGTTCCTTCAAGTATTTCATCTGCTTAGTCAAGCTTCAAATAGAAATTTCCTTGACCTATAACCTTGGTTAGAAGACTTATGAAATATCAAGGAGAAAAAATACAAAGATAATGGAATTAGTAATAATCAAGAAGACCTTAAATGTTTATCTCTAGAGGAAGGTTGACTCTCTCTTAAACTTGGACCCTTTTTCATGTTACCTTGTCTTCACCTAATAATAATATAATAACTATCATTTTAAGAATTAGGTTCATTTTATTTTCACAGATGAAACAATCAATTAGTGTTTCTATTTCTAGAATTTCTCCTTTTATTCCATACTTTTCATGGGTTTAAAAAACTTAGATGTCAAGACCTGTCACTTACAAACTTGTATATTTCTACAACCACATAAGAGAGTTAGTTGTAAAACCCTAGATTCCTAAGGCATTCAATATCTTTCACAACCTTCATAGTAATCGAGACTTGTCGTCCAAGTATTAAACTAGCATACTACAAAAGCTAGTGCCTTTTGTCCAATACCTAGTCTTAATGTTGTGTAACCAGCTCCAAAGAGAGAAGAAAAGAGATATTCACGCCTTATAAATGAGCCACTTCGAGGGGGCAACCTTCAATACATTACATGAATGAACAATTCTTGGATGATACAATTTACAAAACATCTTTTCTATATATAGGAGTCCATGGGGCCATAATGTAATCCTAGTGGGCCACAATGTAATCCTAGCCGACCTAACAATAATAATTTAAGGGCACAATAATAACAATATGGGGGTTACAGGGGTACAATAATAACAATAAGGGGGGCTACATTAACATAATAAGGGGCTACACTATTAATATAGGGACTTAACATGCCCCTCTCCTTCAAACAAGTGTTGTCCTCAACGCTTGATTATTTCTTGATGCTTCCGTATAAAATTCTCATCCTCCCATGTGAAATATTCTACAGGAAAGTTCTTCCACTTGCTGAGATACTCTGAAATTGATCGTACTTGTCGAGTTCTTGTTTCTATGACTACTTCATAACTTCTTTCGATGTCATGTTGATCTTCCTGTTGTTTCATTAGATTCTGCACCAAAGTTGGGTTATCCTTTGAGAGTTGGAGAACTTTTTGTTGATGCTTGATGTGATCTTCCACTAATTTATCATCCATATTTTCTATTATTTGATCCTTCAAACCATCCAACTTAGCCTCCATTTCTGCTTTTAAACCATCTATTTCATCTTCAATTGCTCTTCGTAAGATCGAAACTTGTTGCAATTGGTACCGTAATTTTGATATCTCATACTGCAACTCTTCCTCTTCATGCGTCATAGTATAGATTTCTGAGGGCTTAATGGGTGTTGAATTATTTTTAGGTGCCATTTTAGAATCCAATATTGATACCTTTTACTTGCTTTGATGAGCTCGATATTGAAATTGAATTATCTCTGTAATTGAAAATCTTAAATATCTGAAATTCAGACCTGTAGTAGCCCTTTGAAGCTTCTTTCAAATGCCACAGGTCTGACCTGATTTGGATTCTCCAAGACAAAGTTGTGTCTAATCTCCCACAATGACCTAATTATGGACTAGTTCAGTAGAGCGAACTTGTACGACTTGCCACGTGTCACTGTTTCATCCTTTGTCTCTGAAATTGATAGCCAAGAAACTACATTCTGTGCACTTTCAACCACTTTTTACGGCACTCCCATCCAATGCCCAGAGAGAGAGTTATTGAACTTTTCCCACGATCACCTCTTTGAGATGAAATTCAGGAGCCTGAAAAAGCACTACCTTCCACAGATCATATCTCCAAAAATATTGCGAACCAAGATCTGAAATTTTTTAAAAAATTACCTCTGGCTTTCAGCTTCGCACCATATGAATTTCAGATTCTGAACCTTCGTAGAAAATTTTTTATAGCGCAAATGCCACGATGACCTGTTTAGGAGCTTGAAAAAAGACCTGACTTCTACAGATCATATCTCCGAAAATATTGCGAACCAAGCTCTGAAATTTTTATACAAGATTCCTCAAGATTTCGGCTTCACACCCTAAAAATTTCAGCTTCTGAAACTTCGTAGAAAAAAAATTATAGCGAAAATTCCACGATGACCTGTTTGGAGCAGCGAAACCCTAGAATCCAAAGCTCTGATACCAAATGTTGTGTAACCAGCTCCAAAGAGAGAAGAAAAGAGATATTCACGCCTTAGAAATGAGCCACTTCGAGGGGGCAACTTCCAATACATTACATGAATGAACAATTCTTGGATGATACAATTTACAAAACCTCTTTTCTATATATAGGAGTCCATGGGGCCATAATGTAATCCTAGTGGGCCACAATGTAATCCTAGCCGACCTAACAATAATAATTTAAGGGCACAATAATAACAATATGGGGGTTACAGGGGTACAATAATAACAATAAGGGGGGCTACACTAACATAATAAGGGGCTATACTATTAATATAGGGACTTAACACTTAAACACAGTATCAATCTCTCACATGTCACTATCTCTAGTCTATATTTATGCAGACCCTTTATCTTTGAGATGACCATCATAAGTTAGAAAACTACACATACCTCAACAACTTTACCTTATCTCTTTCTTGCAAATATCTCGTTCTTCTTCAAGTGCCAACATTCTTCAACAAATGTTTAACACAGGTGCTTCATTTCTTAATCCTTTAAGCTAGGTACTATCAATAGAGATATTTTTTCAAAGTCCTTTATTTCTTATAATATCACAGTTCTTCACGGTCTTGAACTTTCGTATAGTTCTCATTATTTCTTCAAATGAGGTGAATTAATTTCTGTGCTTGGAATCATTTAATTCAGGTCGACCTCATAGTGAAATTAAAGATAAAGAAAATTCACAATCCATCACTATTATAGGTCATAGTAAAAATAACAAGTGCACTGCTACCACATTGAGTTCATTTTCATATAAATACTTCATACGATGACATTTAAGGGTATTGTGTCACATGATGAAATCTCAGCCCATAGAGCAATGACATTGAAACATAGTTTGATCAAGATACTATGTAATAATACGCATCACCTCATGTATTGATGCCACCATAGAGAGATTAATTATGCCACCACATTGAACCATAGGAATGTATGTAGGATCCATTTCAGAGTGTGCTTGATCCATTTTAGAATGTGTGCGATCCATATGTGAGATCCATATGAGTGTGAGAACCTGTAGAACATATAGGTACGAGATCAAAAAAATAATACATATAAGCCAAAATGAGTAAATATAAGCCACAAAAAAATTATGGGAACCAAAGAAAATAAAAAATGAAAGGCTTCGAAATTTAATACGATCCATAAATAAAAATTCAATCCATAGTAATTTTCAATGAACCATGGTGAACTTCCACAAGTAATAAAGCAAGCCAAAATTAAGAATAGTGAGCCATAGTTTCTTATAGACAAGCTCGCTTAGAATTATAAGATTTATTATAGATTATAGTGCAATATTTTCCTTTCATCACCTTAGCTTTGATATCATGTTGAGAAATCAAGAGGCCTATGAACTAGGGTATATTTCTCTACTTTGATAATTTCTTGTGAATGATGTTGGCTACTTATTTAATTTTATTATATTATCCTACATCAAATAATTATGAAATGTACAAAACATGAATATCACATGAATACAAAGAACACAAGATATAGATTCCAAGCCAAGGTAAAACCTCAAGGGGAAATACCAGAAAAATTCTCTTCTTATAGAATTAGATCAAAGTGAGATATCCAAGACCCATGACCATAGAAGGAATTCAACCCTCTAGATTCCAAGTCAACCCTCCTTCTGAACAAAAAATCCATCAACAACAAGAGACCAACAACATGTACATCATCATAAAAAAATATTCAACAAGATATATAATAAGGAAAAACTTCTACAAATCTAAGTTGAAGATAAACCGATCTTCACTTGTCAATTTCAAACTTTTGCCCTCCTTCCTTCTTTGAAATTTCAAAACAGATCATGTGAATTGTGTGTGTCCAAATAAACTCAAATCACCCTCTATTGATACTATCTAGAGGGGTCCAAATAGACATGTCTTCTCTGGAAGGACCGACTTGACAGATAGGGTCGACTTTACTTCTATAGGGATTCTTGACCTAATTTACATATTTAAAAATTCTTTTTAGAGGCTATAAATAAGAGTTTGACTTTAACAAACACAAATAGTAATGAGCATGAAGAACATGCTTTAGTAAAATAATAATTTGAATTGAGCATGAAACTCATGCTTAAAACCCATGCTTAATATATATAATGCATAATGATACAAATTATGAAGACCGAACCTATTCAACCTATTCAACCTCCCCAATGGACACAAACTACAGACATCATAGAATTATGGGAAAAGAATATTTCAAGACCAAAGCAACTTTGAGTCTCTAATTCATGTCAAATGTGTATTCCTACAAAAAAGAATACTAATTTCACAACAATTTTAGTATGTGATTCCTTCAATTCACATAATTTGATGCAAAAAACAATAAGCAATTCCTTCCATTCACATAATTTGGTGCTAGCAAACAATAAGAAAATCCTTTCATTCACATAATTTGATGCAAGAAAAAATATAAATTCATGCTTGAACTCACTTGATGAAATCTTACATGCAAGTCCTTAACAAGAAGAAATGCCACAACCATGTTATTATTAATATTTACAAGAAGAAATGTCACACCTATGTTATTAGTAAGAATTTCCAATAGACATGAGATGGCATAATTCCAATCTAAGACATGAGCTAGCATAATTGTTTGATCTTTAACTCTATATCACTTTGGGGGCAACGATAAATCCCTCATTTCAAAATCTATTTTCTGTTATGTCCTATTTCAATTTTTTGGAATTTTTGTAAAGAAAGTTCAAACTACCAAAGGGTTGCAACTGGATGAGTGGTTTCGTTTGGAGAATTTGGATGTGTCTTTTCTTATAAAAGAAAGATGGAAAATATGAAATTGAAGGTGAACTTAGTTGAATTGGTGAGTGAAAATAGCTAGTGAGCTTAATGTAAGAGTCTCCAACACCTTGGACCGTAGTGTTAATATATAGGTCAAAGACAATTTTCCTTATGCATTACTCCAATAATGTTATATCACCCAATTTTAAATCAATCAAAAGTAGTTTTATTGATAAAATTTATTAAATTATATTTTTTTTACAAATATCTTCAATTTTAAAAAAATATTTAAAAATATAAATTATTAAAACAAACTCAAAACTAGTAAAAAACTGGTAGCTAAAATAATAATCTTAATATTTAAGAACATTAATGATTAATAAAAAATTTCACAGTTGATAGGGCTTGAGCGAAAGGAGTTTTGGATGGGTGACCTCTAAGGAAGTCTAGTTACCGGGTGCAAACCCTAGAAGTAATGATTGACCCTACGTGATTCATTTTACTAGTTTCAATCCCTCTTCTTCATCCCTCCCTGGAAGTCTAGTTACAGGGTGTAAGTCCCCGAAGGGATGATTGACGCTATGTGATTAATTTCACTAGTTTCAATCCCACTTTTTCACCTCAGATGCAATGAGTGCTAAGTGGACTATTAAAAAATCACTAGAAATAAATGGTCATAGATGAATGAGAAATGGTCATAGATTAATGACTTACTTAACACATTTAATTTCCAAAAATGATATCTACTAGCACAATCACATTTACCAATGTCGTTGATATACGCTGATAGGCTTATATGAAATAGATTTACAACCACATTCACCAATGTGGTTGATATACGCCGATAGGCCTATATCCACTACCCACCAGATATATTTCACCAAAATAAATATTATATATTTATGATTAAAATTACCAAAATATTTTATATATTTACTTATAATATATTAATAATACTAAATATATACATACTATATATTAACTTAATATATATATATATATATATTAGAATATATAGTATCATATTATTAAATAGTAAAATATATAATAAAAATATATTATTAAATTATTTCAATACATTAATAGTTTTAACTGAAACTATAATATAATTAAAAAATACTATAATAATAATATTTTATTAATATTCCCCGGATGCGGGTGTTAATGCTGTTAATGAGCGTGAGAGGACGGGAGCAGTCGGACGGGAGGCCACATGCCATCCCTCACGGCTACATTGAATCCACTTGCCCGCAGTAAATTCTCCACAGCATGCTCTTAATGGCGTTTGGTATGAAGGTGATTCTCATTATCGCAGGGGAGGTTCGAGGCAGCCTCGACTGCCGCAACAACATCTCGCATAAGATTTGCAAGCTTGGTCATTCAATGCGGCGTTTTGAGTGTTGCAGGAAGGGAACGTTAAAGGCCATGGAGCCACTAGTCCCCCAGCCGATGAATTCGTGATGTAACTCAGTTCTGGACAGAGCCAGAGAGCGCACCACCACAGGGAAGCGCAGTCGTCTAACCTGTTGTCTGTAGCCCGATGAAAGCATTCACATTTCTGTAGCTGGCTCTTGTTTGTCTGCAACGGTGGTTCTGGGCATTCCTCCTGCGACGTGCCCTCAGGTGCTTCAGAGCTCCAGTCCGATTAAAGCTGCTAAAATTCCTAGGCTGAGGCAAAGGATGAGGTGCAGGAGGGGGTCTTCTCGTTCTGCCAGAAGGCATTCTCCTTCCCTTTCTTCTTCCCCGTCTGACACCTCTGCGCATTCTGACAGCCTCCCTCGCCTCCTCCGTGGGCGCTTGCTCCGTTCAGGCCGCAGGTTAGATTCGCCTTCTGGGGATGCGCTGCCTGCTCAGTCGCATACGACCCTCTTCTCGTTCGATTGTGCTCTCAACAGACCACGCGTTACTGTGGCCATCTCCGTGGTCTTCTTGGAGGAGCCCATGCCGGAGAATCTGCCTGAAGAGCAAGCTCCAGTCGACGACGCTCATATGGACACGATGCAGCAGGACACGAGGGGTCAGCCTGAGGTTTCCAGGGCGTCTTTGCAGGATGACACAGTTCGCGTTCAGGCCACTGTCACTGAAGCTCCCACTGCTGCCCACCACAATGTTGAATTCTCCCATGCTCAAAGCGAACCAGAAGACTTCAGATGCAGGATCGAGGAGGTTGCTCCTGATGAGTAATCCGATCCTCCTTTCTTGTCTCTTTTGTTTTTTCTCGGCCCTCTCTGAGGGAGTGTTTTGCTGTTTCAATGTTTCTCTCAATTCTGGTCCAATTTTTGTCAAAGACCAGTTTCAGTCTTTACAGCGGTCTAGTCTTGTTATGGTCCAGTGTTATAGCTATGCTCCTAGTTTCAAGTTAATGACATTCCAGCTCGATCCCCTGCGTGGGATTTTTTCTATCTTGGGTTGTTCAAGCTGGCGCCCCTTACAGGGCAGCCAAAATCAAGTCACTGTCAGCTTAAATTGCCTCTCTGTAGGCACAGTTATGGCCTAGGCCAGATGTACTATATTTTTCACTATTAATAGATTACTCTAACTTAGAAAAAAAAATTTATTTTATTAATATTATAATAAGTTTATATCTCTTACCAATATCTCAAGGGATTATTAATATTTTACATCAAAAGAACTAATAAACCCAAGGGTTTAATATTATAAACAGAAGTAATTAGTGAAGAAAAAGATAAATATTAATATTATAAACCAAGAAATAAAAAAACCCTAAGAATAAATAATTTAATCTCAAGAGATTAAAAAACCCTTAGAAATAATAATACTTTAAACCCAAAAACATAAGAAAGTAATAAACTTTAAGAATTAATATATTAAACTAAAGAGATTAATAAAGCATATGAAATAATATTTAATAACAAAAACTTAAGAACTAATAAACCCAAGGGTTTAATATTATAAATCGAAGTAATTGGTGAAGAAAAAGATAAATATTAATATTATAAACCAAGAAATAAAAAATCCCTAAGAACCCAAGAGATTAATAAAGCATATGAAATAATATTTAAAAACAAAAAACCTAAGAAATTAATAAACCCTAACAATTAATATTTTAAAGTTAAGATATTACTAAACCTAAGAGATTCTTAATAATACAAACTAAAAGAACTCATAAATGGAAGGTTTAAATATTATAAACCAAAGAAATTGGTGAACCTAAGGGATAAATATTATAAACATAAGGGATCAATATTAAAAACACAAGAAATTAATAAACCCTAAGAATTGATATTTTAAACTAAAAAACCTAATAAATTAACAAACCATAAGAATCTGTATTTTAAACATAATATATTAATAAACCAATGTGATTATTAACATTATAAACCTAAAGAACTAATAAACCCAAGGGTTTAATATTATAAACCAAAGGAATCAGTGAACCCAAGAGATATTATAAACCTAACGGATGAATATTAAAAACAATAGAGATTAATAAACCCTAAGAATTAATATTTTAAACTGAAAAATCTAAAAAAGTAATAAAGCCTAAGAATTAATATTTTAAATTCAAGAGATTAATAAATCCAATGTGTGATTAACATTATAAGCCAAAAGAACTAATAAACCCAAGGGTTTAATATTATAAACCAAAGGAATCGGTGAACCCAAGGGATAAATATTAAAAACCTAAAGGATCAATAAGGCTAAGGGCAGTATTAAAAACAATAGAGATTAATAAAACCTAATAATTAATATTTTAAAATAAGAAACCTAAGAAATTTAAAAATCCTATGAAATAATATTTTAAACTCAATAGATTAATAAACTCAAGGGGTTATTCATATTATAAAACCAAAGAACTAGTAAACCCAAGGGTTTAATATTATAAACCAAAGGAATTGGGGAGCCCAAGGATAAATAGTTTAAACCTAAGGGATGAATAAGGCCAAATCATCAATATTAAAAACACAAGAGATTAATAAACCCTAATAATTAATATTTGAAACTCAAAAACCTAAGAAATTAATAAACCCTAAGAAATAATATTTTAAACTCAAGAGATTAATAAACTAAATGGATTATTAATATTGTAAACCAAAATAAGTAATATTATAAACCAAATGAATTATTAAAATTATAAAGGTAAGGAACAAATAAACACAAGCATTTAATATTATAAACTCATGAAATTAGTAAACCCAATGGAAAAATGTTATAAATGTAAGGGATAAATATTAGTATTATAAACGAAGAAATTAATAAACCCTAAGAAGTAATTTTTTAAACTCAAAAGAGTAATATACCCTAATAATAAATAGTTTAAACCCAAAACCTAAAAATTTAATAAACCATAGTATTTAATATTTTAAACTCAAGAGATTAGTAAACCCGAGGGATTATTAATAATATAAACCAAAGGAAATAATAAACCAAGGGTTTAATATTATAAACCAAAGAAATTGGTGAACCCAAAGAAAAATTATTAAAAACATAAGGGATCAATAAGGCCAACGATTAATATTAAAAACACAAGAGAGTAACAAACCCAATGAATAAATATTTTAAATTCAAAAACCTAAGAAATTAATAAACCATAAGAATCAATATTTTAAAATGAACTAATTAATAAAAAGAACTAATAAACAAGGGTTTAATATTATAAACCAAAGGAATTGGGGAACCCAAGGGAAAAATATTAAAAATATAAGAGATCAACAAGGCCAAGAGATACATATAAAAAACAAAAAAATTAGTAAAGGCTATGAATAAATATTTCAAATGCCTATGAATGAGAAACTCACACGATTAATAAAGATATTAATAAATATTAAGAATCAATTTTATAAATAAAAATATTTGATAAAGTCACATGATTATTAATATCATAAACCGAGGAGAATAAACATGGTTTACCATACTTGATTTAAACATTGAAACAATTGTTGTCACAATGCGACGTTGGACCAACTATGACCATGGTTGGCCATGGACGATTTTCATATTGAGACAATATTTTTCAGAATGTGACATTTGATCATGGATGACATTGATCGACTATGGCTAATGCTAATTAACAATGGTTTCCCATGGTTGATTTTCATATTGAGTTAGTGTTTTTCATAATGTGAAATTGCACCATGCATTAGTATTAAACTCTAGGACTAATATTTAAACCCCAATATTTGGATTTAATAAACTGAAGGGAATAATATTACGAACCGAAAGAATCCGAAAAATTAATGGATCAATAAGGCCAAGAGATCAATATTAAAAACATAAGAGAGTAACAAACCCTAAGAATAAATATTTTAAATTCAAAAACCTAAGAAATTAATAAACCACAAGAATCAATATTTTAAAATCAACTAATGAATAAAGACAAGGGATTATTAATATTATAAACCAAAAGAACTAATAAACCCAAGGGTTTAATATTAAAAACCAAAGAAATTGGATAACCGAAGTGAAAAATATTAAAAACATAAGAGATCAACAAGGCCAAGGGATACATATAAAAAATAAAAAGAATTAAAGTAAAGGCTAGGAATAAATATTTTAAATGCAAATGAATGAGAAACTCACATGATTAATAAAGACATTAATAAATCTTAGGAATCATTTTTTAAATAAAAATCATTGATAAAGTCACATGATTATTAATATTATAAACCGAGGGGAATAAACCTGGTTTACCATGCTTAATTTAAACATTGAGAAAAGTGTTGTCACAATGCGACATTGGACCAACTATGACTATGGATGGCCATGGTGATTTTCATATTGAGACAATATTTGTCATAATGTGACATTTGATCATGTATGACATTGATTGACTATGGCTAACACTAATTAACAATGGTTTTCCATGGTTGATTTTCATATTGAGTGAGTGTTTTTCATAATCTTAAATTGGACAATGCATTAGTATTAAACTCTAGGATTAATATTTAAACCCCAATATTTGGATTTAATAAACTGAAGGGAATAATATTACGAACCGAAAGAATCCAAAAAATTAAGGAATCAATGTTATAAACCCAATGGATAAAAAAATACAATGAAATGTTAATATTATAGACATAAAACATCAATAAAAGAAAGGGAATATTAATATTATAAAAAAAGAACATCAATAAACGGAAGGGATTATTAATATTATAAACCCAACAAATTAGTATTAGAAACAAAAATTATTAATAAACTCAAGTGATTAATAAAGTCGAAGGATCAATAAAAATAATAAAAAAAATACTCAAGTTGAAATTAATAAACACTAATAATTAACCTAAGGTATTATTCATATTATAAACCAAAATAACTAATAAACCCAAGGGTTTAATATTATCAACCAAAGGAATTGGTGAACCCAAGGGAAAAATATTACCCAAAAACTTAGTAATAGAAATAAAAATTATTAATAAACTTAAGTGATTAATAAAGTCGAAGGATCAATAAAATTAATAAAAATATATATATAAAAACCAAAAAAATTAATAAACACTAATAATTAACCCAACGTATTATTCATATTATAAACAAAAAGAACTAATAACCCACGGGTTTAATATTAGAAAGCAAAGGAATTGGTGAACCCAAGGGAAAAATATTAATAACCTAAGAGACCAATAAGCTGAAGGGAACAATATTAAAAACACAATAGATTAATAAAGAATACGACCCAATATTTTAAATAGAGAGGAATTTTAAAGTCACAGGATTATTATTATAATAAACCACAAGTGATAAATCAACCTTGCTGATTGTTAATATTATAGAACGATTGAATTAATAAACTAAAGTGATATTAAATTCTGCCATCAGTGAAACAAAAAAAAATAACATTGAAATTAACATAGTTTAAACCCAAAACCTAAGAATTTAATAAATGATAGTATTTAATATTTTAAACTCAAGAGGTTAATAAACCCAAGGGATTATTAATAATATAAAGCAAAAGAAATAATAAACCCAATGGTTTAATATTATAAACCAAAGGAATTGGTGAACCCAAGGGAAAATTATTAAAAACATAATAAACCAAAGGTTTTAATATTATAAACCAAAGGAATTGGTGAACCCAAGGGAAAATGATTAAAAACATAAGTTATAAATAAGGCCAAGGGATCAATATTAAAAACGCAAGAGAGTAAGAAACCCTAAAAATAAATATTTTAAAATAAAAAACCTAAGAAATTAATAAACCATAAGAATCAATATTTTAAAATCAACTAATTAATAAACATAAGGGATTAGTAATATTATAAACCAAAAGAACTAATAAACCCAAGGGTTTAATATTATAAACCAAAGGAATTGGGGTACCCAAGGGAAAAATATTAAAAACATAAGGGATCAACAAGGCCAAGGGATACCTATAAAAAACAAAAAAAATTAGTAAAGGCTAGGAATAAATATTTTAAATACAAATGAACGAGAAACTCACATGATTAATAAAGAAATTAATAAATTTTATGAAAAAATATTTTAAATAGAAATTATTGATAAAGTCACATGATTATTAATATTATAAACCGAGGGGAATAAACATGGTTTACCATGCTGGATTTAAACATTGAGATAATTGTTGTCACAATGTGACGTTGGACCAACTGTGACCATGGTTGGGCATGGGTGATTTTGATATTGAGACAATTGTTGTTACAATGCGACGTTGGACCAACTATGACCATGGTTGGCCCTGGGCGATTTTCATATTGAGACAATATTTTTCAGAATGTGACATTTGATCATGGATGACATTGATCAACTATGGCTAATGCTAATTAACAATGGTTTCCCATGGTTGATTTTCATATTGAGTCAGTGTTTTTCATAATGTGAAATTGGACCATGCATTAGTGTTAAAATCTAGGACTAATATTTAAACCCCAATATTTGGATTTAATAAATTGAAGGGAATAATATTACGAAGCGAAAGAATCCGAAAAATTAAGGGATCAATAAGGCCCAGGGATCAATATTAAAAACACAAGAGAGTAACAAACCCTAAGAATAAATATTTTAAATTCAAAAACCTAAGAAATTAACAAACCATAAGAATCAATATTTTAAA
Organism: Pinus albicaulis; assembly: GCA_034641835.2. Lineage (NCBI taxonomy): Eukaryota > Viridiplantae > Streptophyta > Pinopsida > Pinales > Pinaceae > Pinus > Pinus albicaulis. The sequence goes on along the minus strand of CM076575.1, from coordinate 1,492,966,169 downwards.
ATCAACTATTTAATAAAGGCAAGGGATTATTAATATTATAAACCAAAAAAACTAATAAACCCAAGGGTTTAATATTATAAACCAAAGGAATAGGGGAACCCAAGTGAAAAATATTAAAAACATAATAGAACAACAAGGCCAAGGGATACATATAAAAAACAAAAAAGATTAAAGTAAAGGCTAGGAATAAATATTTTAAAGGCAAATGAATGAGAAACTCACATGATTAATAAAGAGATTAATAAATATTAGGAATTATATTTTTAAATAAAAATCATTGATAAAGTCACATGATTATTAATATTATAAACCGAGGGGAATAAACATGGTTTACCATACTTGATTTAAACATTGAGACAATTGTTGTCACAATGCGACGTTGGAACAACTATGACCATGGTTGGCCATGGGTGATTTTCATACTGAGACAATATTTGTGAGAATGTGACATTTGATCATGGATGACATTGATCAACTATGGCTAATGCTAATTAAAAATGGTTTCCTATGGTTGATTTTCATATTGAGTGGGTGTTTTTCATAATCTGAAATTGGACAATGCATTAGTATTAAACTCTAGGACTAATATTTAAACCCCGATATTTGAATTTAATAAACTGAAGGGAATAATATTACGAACCGAAAGAATCCGAAAAATTAAGGAATCAATGTTATAAACCCAATGGATAAAAAAAATATAGTGAAATATTAATATTATAAACATAGAACATCCACAAAGCAAAGGGACTATTAATATTATAAAAAAAAAATCAATAAATGGAAGAAATTATTAATATTATAAGCCCAACAAATTAGTATTAGAAACAAAAATTATTAATAAACTCAAGTGATTAATAAAGTCAACGGATCAATAAAAATAATAAAAGAATACTCAAGTTGAAGAAATTAATAAACACTAATAATTAACTTAAGGGATTATTCATATTATAAACCAAAAGAACTAATAAACCCAAGGGTTTAATATTATAAATAAAAGGAATTGATGAACCCAAGGGAAAAAATTTACCCAACAAATTAGTAATAGAAATAAAAATTCTTAATAAACTTAAGTGATTAATAAAGTCGAAGGATCAATAAAATTAATAAAAACAATATAAAAACCAAAGAAATTAATAAAAACTAATAATTAACCCAACGTATTATTCATATTATAAACCAAAAGAACTAACAACCCAAAGGTTTAATATTAGAAAGCAAAGGAATTGGTGAACCCAAGGGAAAAATATTAATAACCTAAGGGACCAATAAGGCGAATGGAACAATATTAAAAACACATTAGATTAATAAATAATACGACCCAATATTTTAAATAGAGAGGAATTTTAAAGTCACATGGTTATTATTATGATAAACCGCAAGTGATCAATCACCCTTACTAATTGTTAATATTATAAACCGATTGAATTAATAAACTAAAGTGATATTAAATTCTGTCTTCTGTGAAACCAAAAAAATAACATTGAAATTAACATAGTTTAAACCCAAAACCTAAGAATTTAATAAACGATAGTATTTAATATTTTAAACTCAAGAGATTAATAAACCCGAGGGATTATTAATAATATAAACCAAAAGAAATAATAAACCCAAGGGTTTAATATTATAAACCAAAGGAATTGGGGAACCCAAGTGAAAAATATTAAAAACATAAGATACCAACAAGGCCAAGGGATACATATAAAAAACAAAAAAGATTAAAGTAAAGACTAGGAATAAATATTTTAAATGCAAATGAACGAGAAACTCACATGATTAATAAAGAGATTAATAAACCTTAGGAATAATTTTTTTCGAATAAAAATCATTGATAAAGTCACATGATTATTAATATTATAAACCGAGTGGAATAAACACAGTTTACCATGCTTGATTTAAACATTGAGACAATTGTTGTCACAATGAGAAATTGGACCAACTATGACCATGGTTGGCCATGGGTGATTTTCATATTGAGACAATATTTGTCAGAATGTGACATTTGATCATGGATGACATTGATCGACTATGGCTAAAGCTAATTAACAATGGTTTCCCATGGTTTATTTTCATATTGAGTGAGTGTTTTTCATAATATTAAATTGGACAATGCATTAGTATTAAACTCTAGGAATAATATTTAAACCCCGATATTTGGATTTAATAAACTAAAGGGAATAATATTACGAACCGAAAAAATCCGAAAAATTAAGGAATCAATGTTATAAACCCAATGGATCAAAAAATACAGTGAAATATTAATATTATAAACATAAAAAATCAATAATGCAAAGGGACTATTAATATTATAAAAAAATAACATCAATAAACGGAAGAGATTATTAATATTATAAATCCAACAAATTAGTATTAGAAACAAAAATTATTAATAAACTCAAGTGATTAATAAAGTCGAAGGATCAATAAAAATAATAAAAAAATACTCAAGTTGAAGAAATTAATAAACACTAATAATTAACCCAAGGGATTATTCATATTATAAACCAAAAGAACTAATAAACCCGAGGGTTTAATATTATAAACCAAAGGAATTGGTGAACCCAAAGGAAAAATATTACCCAACAAATTAGTAATAGAAAGAAAAATTATTAAAAAATTATTTTAAACATCGTTTAAACACTTGATTTAAATATGCAAGAAAGTTATCAGTTTCAATTTCATTCATAGATGGAGTGGTGATGATGAGAATATACCAGCATCTGTCAATTTAGACCGTCCAATCAAAATGATTAATTATCAAATGTATTAAACTTGCCAATTCAAACACGGGGGTTACGCCTATCGGTGTAATTAATTTTTTTTATTATTAATAATTTTTAAAATATTATATATCAAATCTATATTTAGTATTATGAAAATTATGGCATTTCTATATATTGAAATGAAAAAAATCACAATCATAAATAAATATCTATTTTAAATAAAACTATTCTAAATTATTCTTAAATACCTATCTATCTATCATATATTAAAGTATCAATCATTTTCATCTTAAATACCTATCTATCATACATTAAAGTATCAATCATTTACATTAAAGTATCAGTCATAAATAAATGTCCATTTTAAATAAAACTATTTTAAATTCTTCTTATCTATAGATCATACATTAAAAGGGATTAAATCTATGTAAATGTAAATATACATTTCGTCTTAAATTTTTAAAACCTTAAAAATATTTTGATTTCATTTTTTGTTTATCCCCATAAACACATGAAAAATGAGAAACTGAAATAAATCTACAAACAATCCATTTTTGACGTTAACATCCTAAATGTAAAGTCGTCATTAAAAACGACATTAGAGTTATAGAGTCATTGGTATCTATCCAATTAAGAAAATTTAATCGTCTATCTTTTTCTGAGGATTAAAATTTTACTATTGTTTTGGAATGGAATTCGAATGAACCCAGTATAAATAAATAAATAACCCTTCCGAATCCTGGTTTAAATAACGGTGAGCCTATTTGTGGAAATGTTACATTGGTTTTGTGATATGCAAATATTCTATACAAACATAAGAAATTCGAGAAAGTTTATGGGTATGTTAACCTTCATGCAATTTCATAGAACTAAAATAAGAAATAAAAAATCAAATAGGACTTAACGGCTACGCATGTTTATCATAAAATCAATCAATGAATTATGCTAGCAAATACGTTGCCACATTTATTTTCGATTTTCATGTCACAGGGCTCTGGCCCATGCTCCACTGTCACGGCCCAGAAGGATACCAAATCGCCCACCACTGGGGCATGATTACAAGTGTACTCTTATATACTACTCCTAGTGGCGAGTCTAGCTGTCACTCGCTGTGATTGGCAGTGCATCCCTGTCCACCTCAAAGCCACGCATTACTAAAAGAAAAAATCCCCACATGGGTACAATAGGTAACCGTTTCAGAATGAGAAAATCGGTGGAATTCCATGGCAGGCAATCCTGGGGGATTATCGGTGGAATTCCATAGCAAAACAATACGGTTCGAATACCCCAGAATTTATTTGCAAATTTGGACACCAAATACAACAAGAATAAATGCAAACTACAAAGACAGTATAGTATGCCTCTGGGAACTGGTCATGTATGAAGCAATAATACATAGAAATTTTGACGGAAAATTCAAGTTGTTATTTGACCAGGATGCTTCGAACTCTCCTCTTGGAACGAATGCTTTGATGATCTGCCCTGTTATCTTCCCTATTGCATGGCATTCAAAAAATTTCCTGAAATTAATGGAATATTTTTGCCAGTATTGAACCCACTGCATGCTTTAATTTCGGCTTTAATATTCGTTGATATGTTTTACCAGACTTACATGCAATTGGTCTCCATGCCATTAGATAATACTTCATTTGGTTCGATCTCCGGGCTGCATTTGCTGTCAATCGAAAGGTCACATCCATTGCCATATATCTTGAACTCCAAATAGTAAATGTAATGGTAGTGTTACGAAAGTGTAAGCGGTTCTTACCTGATCATTTTCGGGCTGAGAAAAGTCGAGTTATTGTTATTTACATTATCCTCCAGCACTGCAGGGCTCTCAGATACTTTAGCTGTCGAAACTGGTGAATTTTGCAGCATTACGTTGTTGCGAATGCAATAATTCACCTCAGGCGTCTGGATGCTGGTTACATTTTTGGCTGCAATCTCTCCCGAGCTAGATGATTGTGATTGAGATGACCTAGGACTGTTCAAAGCACAGTTAACCTATTTCAGGTTCCAACAATTTAAGAATGCAAATCGACATTCATTTCACGGCATAGTAAATTATTAATCCTTTCAGCCGTTACATCCCACCTTTCCACCCATGTTCCAACAGTTTAAGAATGCAAATCGACACTCATTTCACGGGATAGTAATCTCTATACGTGTTTATAAACAAGAGGCACACTAAAATTTTAATTAGGATTTGGTAATCAATTATTTTAAATATGGTTTAAACACTTGATTTAAATATGCAAGGAAATTATCAATTTCAATTTCATTCATAGATGGAGTGGCTACGACGAGAATATACCAGCATCTGTCAATTTATAGCGTCCGATCAAAATGATTAATTATCAAATGTATTAAACCTACCATTTCCAACAAGAGGTTTTGCCTATCGGCGTAAATATAATGCATTGTGAAAACCCCTCATAGTTAAAATACAAATATGGAGGTCTACTTGAATGGTTCATGAGGCACAATACTTGCTAATATTTTTCCAATGGAGTAGCAAGCTAAGTGGGCTTGATTGTGGAGAAAACTGCACAATTAAACACACTTGAACCAGAAATTTTTTGAAATGGATAACCTCTTACAAAATCTTATTTATACCAGTGCAAACCCTGAAATAATAATTGACAGACTAGTCTATAATGTGACTTTTTGGATGGGGATGTGAAGTTGCAATGTAGGGATGGTCATACATAACATGGCAAAGATTATCGGCTCTCTTGATTTTCCGGTATCTCTTTTTTTTCCCTCACAGTAGTTTGCATCTCGAGAAGGTCAGACAATCTGAAAACGACCAAGACCCGCCACCATTGTCATGCCTTCAATTAAAGCACCAAATGAAACCTACCGTAACATTTTATTTCAAATTTGGAATTTGAGCGGGCCAAACAAATCATTATTTCAAATTTCAAATTTTAGCGCGCTCAACAAAGCATTACATGAATGCCCATGCCCTCGGAGTTAGCTTCTTGGTGTGTTTATTATGGGTGCAGTTGGACGATTACGCCTTCGGTTTTTACAAACTGAATTATGTTTTTTCTAAATGTATACTGAATTTATGCAATAGTATAGCTATTTTGCTGCTATTGGTTTTGATGTAGGGTCGAAATGCTATTGGTTTTGACGCAGGGTCGAAATGCTGTTGCATTGATCGATAATTGGTCTTGACGCAGGGCTGCAATTTAGTAGAAGACCACTTTCGCAATAGGTTTTCTTATGACGCCAACCAATTTTTTCCATTACTGTTTGATCCATCAAGTAATAGCAATAATATGACTAATAAAATAGTAATGGGAGGCCTTGATCACTTCGAAAACGTTGAAACGTTACAGGAGGAATGGTTGCCGCAACCTTGGAAATTTGATGATTCTCTCATTAAAATATTTTATTTTTAATATGTTCAATATTTTTACATGAAACTCATAATTCAGTTATCCTGCTTCAGAAATGAATCATGTGTGGGTGAATAAATTTTGTTGTTTTTTGATTTGTAGTTTTTCTTTGCATTTGCAAATTCTAACCCATTATTTTCTGTTAAGTGGTTTGTTTTAGTACCATTGAAATAGTTTTAATTACCATATGCATCTTTGTTTTACTTTGGTTATTTTATTTTTCAGGTTTTACTATTCATATGCAGTGGTTGTTAATATAATATCAAAATGAGAGATCTGCCAAAGTTTCTATGGTTATTATGTTATTGACTATTTACTATTTTTCATTTTTCTTGAGTTTGGTAATTTTAATTTAAAAGTAATTTTAATTAGTGAATAGTATTTTTATTTTAGTAATTTTGGTGTGAAGTGACATTGAAAATATTGGTTCAACTCTACTAACTAACAGACAATTAAAAGTTTATTTTTAATTTTTTTTATTAAAAATTTATTTTAATTTTTAATTTTTTATTATTATAATTTTTTAATAGATTTATAGTTTGTTATGATTTTTTGATAGATTCTAACATATTAAAGTGTTTTTTTTATCCATTAATACATAGTTATATTTGAAATTGGAAAGGAATTTTAGGTTTTACTAATTAAATTAATTAATATTTATATCTATATATATTTATATATTCAAGTCTACTAATCATAAAAAATAACAATGTGACACGAAAAGTCCACATTACTTGTAAATTCCATGGCACATTTCTTGATCATTTTTCAACATTTACAATAAACAGATTTATATCCTTTACATGGATTGGACTATAATATGAATTGGATTTCTTCTTTCCAAAAAGCTATCCTTCATAGTATTTTATACACTACAAAGGATTAGCACAGGTTGGAAATAGAATTTTTATAGTTGGGACTCAAAGGTATTTTAGTTGTAAATTAAAGTATCATTAAATTTTTTGCAAACATCTAAAAATAATCATATTTTTCTCATAATTTTGTAGCAATAAATTGACATGTTTCCATGGTAATATATCATTGAAACTTAATCTCCTCCATAGAAATTTATGAAAATTGAATTGAAATACTTCCTTGAATACAAAAAATTATGAAAATTAACTTAAATACCCTAGACCTCACTAAGTGTATCCCATGAAACACCTCACATTGTCAAAAAAAATAAAAATAAAACATCATAAAAATTAACGAGATTATAACTTTCTTTTAAATTATTTTAATATTATTAATAATTGTTGCGTGAGGATTTCTACAACTCAATATTGGGGACATGTGTTGGGTTAGATATGTAAGTGTTAGATGTACATGAGTTAATATGTAAATATTTTTTTAAATGTAAGGTTCATAAGTATATTTGATTAAATAAAATAAAAAATATAGTTTAAATAAATAAATAAGTATAAATTAAAAAAAAATAAGAAATTAATAATTAATAATTAAAATAAACTGAGATAAAACAAAAATTTCACAACTCATGGTTTTTCCCAATATGGTATTTTTATCTAATTATTAAATTACATAAAAATTTTAAAATTTAAACCCATAGTTTTACATGTGGTATTATTCTCTAATGTAGCCTATTCAAAGGCGTTCTTAGTTATTATTTTTTATGGTTTACAAAGGGAGCTTCAAGTAAACTGTTAGAACTAGTGAGTTTATATGTTTCAAACCATCTTAGATCCATATTAATTCTTGATGTATTAAGTGTCGAGATCTCGAGGTGCAAACCTTTCCTCAAATTTTGCACTGAAAGAAGAGGTTTTCACTACAAGAAATTAGATCCTCTTGGCTCCGGAGTTAAGTTGGATCTAGGCTAGTATTATTAATTCTATAAAAGATTATTATATGAGTCTAACATATATATTTTTAACAAACAACTAATATTATTAACCATGGATATTCACACCCCTTTACCATGGATATTCAACAAATAGGCTTTGTTATAATATTATGTGCCATGTTTATATGACACATGCTCATATCACATTTTTTTTCAAATAATCAATTTAATTAAAACTGAAGAAATAACATAATTACTTTGGAAATAAATCTGAACCTTTAATCTATAAATATGATTAAGAACATTCTAGAATATTATATCAAAAATAAATAAATACTATCAACTCTATAATTATTGATAATAAAATTTACTTATAGGTCTTTTTTATTTCACATTACCCAATGTCAAATCCTAGTTTCGTAGATATATGTAGTTTTTAAATAATATATTTTATGCTTATAACCATTTCATTATATGAATAGACATTAATAATATGGAAATAAAAATTTCCATGAAAGTAAATTCAATGGGTAAAATAACGTTATTAGGTTAAATTTTAAGGAGTGATTTCTTATTGTTTTATATCCTAAGGAAGTTAGGGAAACATAAAATTACAAACATAATATTTAAATTTTGAATTGTTTTTATTTTTATGATTTTCCGAATTTCATGTTCCATTTTTTTATAAAATTAGGGATGTTTTTCAAGTCCATCATAATAATTTAGAGGATAAGATGGTACTCTTAAAATTATAAAATGGTAAAAATGACAGTAATTAATCTAATTTAATTCTATTAGAGGGATTGGATATGGTTCTACATTATGTATATTAAATTCCTTTTGGAGTGTAGAATTTGAGGAAATGTTTGCACCTCAAGAGATTTGATCCGTTTCTGGGCATGATAGATTTGGAGTTAGATGGATCTAGGTTGGTTCCAATTGAGGGCATAAATGCCACATTTTTAAATTATCATTATTATGCATATGTTTGAGATAAAGTTCACACATTGAAATTTACATTATGCTTTCTTTGCTTGACATTACCATATCATTTTCTTATTTAATTTATTCTAAGTTTCTTGCTTTGAATGGTGTGTACTTTTGTGCTTGGATGCTTTGAGTGGTTTGTGTGTCTTTGTGTTTGGATGCTTTGAGTGGTTTGTGTGTTTATGTGTTTGGATTTTGATGGTAATGTTTGTGACTGTTACAATTATTGTGTTATATTTTTATGTGTGGCTATTAATAATTAGTTGGTGATGAATAAGGGAGACAATCTTGTCAATAATTTCTAGGAGGATTGATATTGCACATCTATTTCATTTAATTTTAGGTATCACAACTTTTTACAACTAATTAATTATTAAATGTGTCCCTCCACGTATTATTAAATATATCTGGAAGAGTAGTTTTAATTTTAAATTTTCTTAGTTACCTCCATTTGTTGAGATGAAATATAGTCTTCATTGTGAACAATCTCAAACTATTTTATTCTACTATTATTATTGTCACCTTTGTCAGTTCTCCATCTTTTCATATCAATTATATGAAAAGGGAAATTGAAATCGTAAACCATTCAAATATTTTACTCGAGTTATTGTATTTAACATCATACCTTCTCTCTCTTACTCTCCAATATTAATAGGTTGAATTATTATAACATAAAAATCAATGCAAATTGTCAATAATTTGTTTGTGCTTACACTAAAATCAATCACACTGTTAATCTAATCACTATAAAATTAACCTAGCATCATACAAGATAAAAATAATGTACCATCATATTGCTTACACTAAAATCATTCACACTGTTAATCCAATCACTATACAATTATAAAATTAACGTAGCATCATACAAGATAAAATTAATGTACCATCATTCATCCAATTAATGTACCATCATACTTCTTACACTAAAATCAATCACATTGTTAATCCAATCACTATACAATATAAAATTAACTTAGCATCATACAAGATAATATTAATGTACCATCATTCATCCAATTACATCAAATCAGAAATCAACATTTACACTGAAATCAATGCATCTAGTGCAAGGAGCCAATTGAAATTAGAAAAAAACATCTATACAAAAATCAATGCATCTAATGCAAGAAATCAAATTGAAATAGAAAACAACATCTACACTAAAATGAATGCATATAATGCAAGAAATCAAATAGGATTAGAAATCAAAATCTACATTGAAATCAATGCATCTAATGCATGCAAACAAATATAATTAGAAATAAACATTTTCACTGAAATCAATGCATTTAGTGTAAGAAATCAAATAGAAATATAAATCAACATCTACACTAAAATCAGTGCATTTAGTGCAAGCAATCAAATACAATTAGAAAACATCTACATTGAAATCAATCCATCTAGTGCAAGAAATCAAATAGTATTAAAAATCATCTCCTACAATTAAATCAATACATATAGTGCAAGAAATCAAATATCATTAGAAATACACATCTACATTGAAATTAATAAATCTAGTGCAAATAATCAAATAGGAGTAGAAATTAACATCTACACTGAAATAAATGCATCTAGCGCAAGCAATCAAATAGAATTAGAAATCAACATCTACACTGAAATCAATACATCCAGTGAAAGAAATAAAATAGAATTAGAAAATTCCTACACTAAAATAAATGCATCTGGTCCAAGAAATCAAATAGGATTAGAAATTAACATCTACACTAAAATCAACACATTTAGTGCTAGTAATAAAAAATCATTAGAAATATTCATCTCCATTGAAATCAATGCATCTAGTGCAACAAATAAAATGGGACTAGAAATCACCATCTACATTGAAACCAATGAATCTAGTGCAAAAAATATTTTTCCCTCTCCGACCTACTCCATATTTATCTATATCTCCCTCCATCTCTCCTTTGTCTCTCTATCTCACCACCAAACATACACACTCTCTCTCGATATCTCCCTTGTCACTCCCTCTCTCTCCCTCCACTTTTTTTGTCTTTATGTATTCCTTCTTCCCTCCCTCTCCCCACTTCCAAATCCATATATTTTTCCATCCCTCTCCTCTCTCTCAAGTCCTATCTCTCCCCCTTTCTCTCCTACTTCCCTCTCTCTCCCCCCATTAATCTCTCTCTCTCTCTCTCTCTCTTTTACCTTCAACCTTGTTACTAAATCCCTCCCTATCTCCTTCTCTCTCTCCCCCTCTCTCCCATGTCCATCTATATCTATATCTCCCACCATATATTCCTATTTGTCTCTATCTCACCCCACTCAAACACATACTATCTCTCTCTCTCTCTTCCATCTATATCCCTATCTCTCTTATCTCACTTTGTCTCTCTTTTTTCTCTGTATATCACCTACAAAACATACACACTCTTTATCTATCTCTATCTATTTCTCCCTCCCTCCCTCTTCCTCTCCATATCTCTCTCTTCCCATTCTCTCCCCCTTTCTATCTCTCTTCCCTCCTACTCTCCTCTCTCCCTCTCTTTCCATCTCCCTTATCACTCTCTCTCTCTCTCTCTCTCTACCCTTCTCTCCATCTCTCCCTTGTGACTCCCTTTATATCTCCACCTCTATCACTCTATGTCTTCACTCTTCTCTCTCATATAAATCTAGAGTTGATATATATAATTATATATTATAATATATTAAATTTAATATTGTATGAATCCAAAGTTATTAAATTTAATATTATTATTATTATTATATTTTAATATTATTATTAGTTTTAATGATTATTTTTACATGGTATGATAACAAAACTTATAATAAAACTACATCAAATTAATATTTTCAAATATTACAATTTTGAAGTGGAAATATTTGTATCTTTAGAGATTTTAATATATCCATAGGATATGGTTTTTGTTTTAAATATTTATTTTACAAACATTTAATTAAAATAAATATTAAAATATTTTGGAGCAAGATTTCCAATTGACTATGTTGTATTATCCTTTTTACTTTGATTTAAGAAATGGTATTGGTTTTAGTAAAGAGTAAAGATGTTTATAATTTTACCTAATTTGGACTTTTAATATGGTAAAAAAATTTGTTGGAGGATGCATGAGATAATTGTATTGTAGGTTTTTTTTTGTTTTGTTTCTATGGTCGATATTAATTTTTTCTATTTTTATTATTATTAATTGGATGTACGGGAATACTTATATATCGCCCTCATATGAGCCTCTCAATGCAATTAGGTAAAATTATAAAATGTCAAAATTAAATAGAATGTTTCTACACATGTTTTATATAATTATTTATAGGTTTTTTTTAATGAGATGATTAAGAAATTGAAATTTACATAACATTTAAAAAAATATAAAATACATAAGATTAGCTTCATAAATATTAAGGTAATCATACTTAGAAAAAGTCACATTATTATTTGGGTTTTCTCCATATGATGTTAGATGTTTCATAGAATTTTATTTTCGTTATTTAATATAGATTTTATTTTCTTTATTTAATAAAACCTTTTTCTTATTTTGTATTTGTTAGTATGTTATCACTTGTAAATTACATGTCCTTTATGTGTGTATTTCACATCATGTAATCTCTCTCTCTCTCTCTCTCTCTCTCTCTCTCTCTCTATATATATATATATATATATATATCTTTCAACTCTTTAGGCCTATTTATTTCTTCAATGTGAAACTTATATGACACTTGATGTCAATAACAATCCACCTTTGTGTCCTTTGACATGAATATTCACGAGATAGAAATCCCACTTGGACATTTGACACCCATTTTCCAATTGAAAATTCTTAACCCTACCATCCTTTAGCTGAGGAATATAGCTATATAAAGGTAGCTTAATCCTTCTTTGGCCAATGGAATGTCCCGCTGAGCCACTGTAAATAAATTCTCACATAGTGGTCTTTGCAAATACCATGGGGATCATACAAATTAAAGTCTCAACTACCGAATCCAAACTTCTCTATCGTCTTTCCTTCGGTATCTGCGACCTTCAATTTCTTGATCTCATACAATCAAATTTGCAAAGTAAGAGTCATCCAAGGTGCTTTATTCTTCTTCTGCTAAACTGTTGATAACCTTGTGGGGAGATTATATGAAGCTTCTTGCATGAAAAGCTTGCCGATGGCATACCTTGGAAAAATATGCGGTGAATTCTAACCTCCAAACACTCTAAGGAAGGTTTCATCCGGTGAGGCAAACCAATATGTAATCTATGTTATTTCCTCCATTTTTCCACGTAACATGGAAGGTGGTTCTTCCCCAAAGATCAACTTGTATATCGAAATGTGGAAGTGTTCAGTTAGCATCTCCATTACTCCTCGATGGCTACAATTCGAAAGAAATATATAGTGAATGTACATGGTAGGGTCTCATGGTGTCCAAGTCTAGTCCATGCTAGGGAATGCATTATGTCCACAGATTGCATGTAGTAAATATGAAGACATGTAGAATTTTTCTTTCCTGCCCTTAGGATGATTCAAGGCATTTTCTACATGGACTCTCAATTGTCGAGCCAACAAATATGACCAGTTGAAAAACTTCCCCTCGTTCACAACCTAGTTTAATAAGATTTCCCACTCTTTAGGAAAGGTCGCAGTGCTCTGCTGACCATAAATTCCACAAGCTAGGATAACCAAAAGCTGGTAGGCCCTCCTGAGAGACTTTGTATTATATGTGTTGGTGGGTGTCTGTCGGAACTTTTATGGTTCTTTCACCCAACATTTAACAACATATTTGGCATAAAAGTATGAATCAATGAGTGCTTCTGGTTTGGGAAAATGGTACATAAGATGGTAATTTTCTGCTAGAAAAATAGCAAGCTTCTATCTGTTAGCACTATACAAAGTCATTTTTTTCACATCAATATGTGAAACAATCTAGTTGATGAAATATGCACATGGGAAGGTTGGATATCTGCATGTAAGCCTATGTAATTGTAACTGTTGAACACTCACATATTTCTGTCGGTCCTCTAGATATGCTTTGAAGATCTTTGTTGAAAAATATTCATTAACTTTCTTCCAAATAAGATCTGATTCCTTTTCCACAAAGAGTTGACTCTTGAGTGTCTTAATACACTCGAAAGTTAACTAGCATTCTCTCAAGTGCTTCCCAAGTAAAAAACTACTCACAAACTTATTTTAAATTTGACATAATAGCTTTATTTTTAGCAATTGAATTTACTTGTATAGAAAGTGTGATTTCCATAATATTAATGTTTATTTATATAATGAAATGGTTATAAGTAGAAAATATATTATTTAAAAAATATAAAGTTAATTAGGTGGAGAAAAGACATATAACTTAACGAAAGTAAAATATTACTTTATTTGTACTTGATTTTTTTAAATTTTAGTTTTATTAATCATATATTTATATTTTAATATTAAATTTAATGGATAACAAAGACATAATTTAATAATGTTGCATAGTGTTTTTTTTTTGTTATTTTGAAACATAGCTTTTAAGATTTTAATTTTATTATCAGTAATTATTGAGTAGATGGTATATATTTAGATTTAATATAATATTCTAGAATATTTTTAGTCTTATTTATAAAGCAAATGTTGAGATTTATCTCTAAAGAAATTATGTTATTTCTTCACTTTTAATTAAATTGATTAATTGAAAAAATGTGATATGAGCATGTGCCATATGAACATGAATTACAAATTTTTGGGCATTTAGTGTGAGTAAACCATAGAAATATTGTAGCAAAACCTATTTATTGAATATCCATGATAAAGTAAAGTGAATATTCATGGTTAATAATATTAGATGTTTCTGAAAAATATATATGTTAAACTTATATAATAATTCTTTATAGAATTACTAATACTAGCTTAGATCCACCTTAACTTCTAAGTCAAGAGGGATCTAATTTCTCCTGGTTCCTAATAAGCTCCTTGTTATGATATAAAACCTAATAAAAATATATACCCCTGTCTTAACTATCTCTAGTTTAATATGATACAAGACAACATGGAGAAAAACGTAATCTTTGAATGCAATGTAACAAAGTGAGAGAGTTTATTTTTCCCAATATTTAACTTTGCTTTAGATAAGAAAAATCTTGCTATTAATTTTTCACATTATCTAAGAGCAACTTTGAATAGGCTACATTAGAAAATAATACCACTAAAAACCATGGGTTGTGAAAACCTGAGCCCAGAAACCTCCATCCATAAATTTACTATTTTATGTCGATTTTATTTTAATTATTAATTATTAATTTATTTTGTTTCTTTATTTTTTTAATCTAATTTATTAATTATAAAAGAATACTATGGGAAAAACCTTGTGAAATTTATTATCTCAATTTATTTTAATTATTAATTAATTATTTATTTGAACTTCAATTTTTTATGTCTTTTGACATATACTTATGAGTCGTATATTTAAAAATATTCACATATATAACTCTCACACATCTAACATCTAACACCTTCATATTTAACATCTAAACCTAGGCATGTCCCCCCACACTAGGTTGTAGAATGCCTCATGGAACAATTATTAATAATATTAAAATAATTTAAAATAAAGTTGTAATTTGATTAATTTTTATGATTTTAATTTTTTTTAACAATGTCAAGTGTCATATGGGGTACACTTTGTGATTTCTATGGATGTTTAAGCTACTTTTTATAATTTTGAGTATTCAAGGAGGTATTTCCATTCAATTTTCATACATTTCTATTGGTAGGAGACTACGTTTCAATGATTTATTACCATGGAAACATTATAAGTTATTGTATGAAATTATGAAAAAAATATAATTGATTTTAGATGTTTGCAAAAAAATTAAATATATTTTAATTTACAACTAAAAAAACTTTAAAACCTTAACTATATAAATTCTAGTTCCAAAGTGTGGTAATCATTTGTAGTGTGGGATACCATGTTGGATTTCTCTTTGGAAAGAAGAAATCCAATTCATATTGTAGTTCAAGCCATGTAAAAGATAGAAATTCTCTTATTATAAATATAATAAAAAAAATGTGACTTAGCATTTACAAGTGATGTAGACTTTAAATGTCACATTACTATTTCTTATAACATATTATTAGTAGAATTATAATTTTTTTTTAATAAATTTTTAAAAGATTTTATTAGTATTTTTTTTTAATAAATTCTGCTATAGTATTTTTGTTTTTCTACTCATTCGTTAACTCTATATCTCCCATCACACCTACTTTTAATTTAAAGTTACCAAATTAACTCTATATCTCCCATCATACCTACTTTTAAATTTACCAAAATCGAGACAAATAGTAACTAATCAATAACATAATCTTATTGCCAAGTTTAGCAAAGCTCTCATTTGATGTTATATTACGGGCTCTTTTGATTTCCGGGTAGCTCCTCTTTCCTTGCGACAGTAGTTTGGATGTGCTAATCTTATGACTATAAAAATTCTATTGCCAACCTGTGCTAATCCTTTGTAGTGTTGAATATCATGAAGGATTGCTTTTTGGAATGAAGAAATCTAATTCATATTATAATGTAATTCATATAAAAGATATAAATTTGTTTATTGTGAATGTTGAAAAATAATCGAGTACAAGTAAGGTAGATTTTAGGTGTCACATTGTTATTTTTTATGATTAGTAAATTTGAATGTATAAAAATATTTAGATATAAATATTAATTAATTTAATTAGTAAAACCTAAAATTTCTTTCAAATTTCAAATATAACTATGTATTAATGAATAACAAAAACACTTTAATATGTTATAATTTATTAAAAAAATCATAATAAAAAATAAATCTATTAAAAATTTATAATAATAAAAAAATTAAAATTAAAAATAAACTTTTAATTGTCTATTAGTTGGTAGAGTTGAACACATATTTTCAGTAGTACTCCACACCAAAATTACTAAAGTAAAAATACTTTTCATTAACGCTATATATCCCATCACACCTATTTTTAAGTTAAAGTTACCAAACTCAAGAAAAATGGTAAATAATCAATAACATAATCTCTCATTTTGATATTATATTCACAACCAATGCATATAAATTTAAATAGAACCTAAAAAACAAAATAACCAGATTAAAACAAAAATGCATATGGTAATTAAAACTATTTCAACAGTAATAAAACAAACCACTTAACAAAAAATAATGTGTTAGAATTTGCAAATGCAAAGAGAGACTACAAATAAGAAACAGTAAATTTTATACACGCACACATGATTCATTTCTGAAGCAGAATAGGTAACTATGAGTTTCATTTAAAAATATTGAAGATGTTAAAAATAAAATATTTTAATGAGAGAATCATCAAATTTCCAAAGTTGTCGCACCTTTATTAACACAACCAGCAAAGCCTAGTTCACCATTAAAATAAATAAGAGATTGGATAACCATTAATAACACTCACACAGCCATGCTGCAACAAACATGATAACGGAAAAACATCCTTCGATCAAAGAAATAGAGATCTAAAGGTTTTTCTGACTATCATAATTTTTCACTTATTCCCATCGATTGTGTATAAATTCCCAGTTGTACAGAAAAGTTTCTCACAAAATCCTCGAGGTATATTTGAAATCTACATGTCTTTCAACGTGTTCGAAGTACCAGTCTCCATATCAAAAGCTTCCGCACTTGTGTATACGGGAGGATGCAAATCCTTGTAAACTTCTCATCGTTGCCTCTAGCGACATTCGCTAAGTCTGACGGAAAAAAATAATCGAGCGCACAAGAAGTCTACTCCAAGGCACCATTCGATGCGTTGAAAAGATTCTAGTCTACTGCACCGGTAAAAAATAATCGACCGCACAAGAAGTCTACTCCAAGGCACCATTCGATGCGTTGAAAAGCTTCTAGTCTACTGCACCAGTACCATCTTCCCGTTGGACGCTGTCATTGCAAACCATTCCACCTATAACGTTTTTGAAGTGTTCGAGGCCTCCCATCACTATTTTATCAGTCATATTATTTCCATTACTTGGTGGATCAAACAGTAATGGAAAACACTGGTTGGTGTTATAAGCAAACCTATTGCGAAATTGGTCTTCCATTGAATTGCAACCCTGCGTCAAGACCAATTATCGATCAATGCAACAACATTTCGACCCTGCATCAAAACCAACAGCATTTCCACCCTGCATCAAAACCAATAGCAAAATAGCTATACTATCGCAAAAATTCAGTATACATTTAGAAAAAACATAATTCTAAAAACGGAAGTCGTAATCGTCCAGCGGCACCCATAATAAACACACCAAGAAGCTAACCTCCCAGCCTATCCCAGGCATGGGCATTCATGTAATGCTTGGTTGAGCACGCTCAAATTTGAAATTTGAAATAATGCTTTGTTTGGCCCGCTCAAATTCCAAATTTGAAATAAAATCTGCAGGATAAAGTAGGTTTTATTTGTTGCTTTAATTGAAGGCGGCGATTGTTGTCAGATTGTCAGACCTCGAGATGCAAATAACTGTCGGAGGCGAAAAAGAGATAATGGGAAAGCAATAGAGCCCGTAATCTTTACCATGTTATGTACGACCATCCATACATCCCAAATTCACATCCATATCCAAAAATTCGCATTATAGACTATTCCATTATTGACACATACAAATCCTAAAATAATAATTGACACTATATTTCCCGAGTAATAAATTTTAATTTTCAAAACATATATCTTTAGGGAGTAGTCTACCGGGGCCACGTTTTGGCCCAGAAACCTTGCCCGTCGGAAAACTTCGTTGCCCATCCGCCGAGACCTGACATAGCAATAGCAATACGGACGAGGAAGAATTGATGAATTATTTATGGATGGGCATAGCAATACGGACGAGGAAGAATTTGATGGCCATCGCCACCACTACGATGTCGTGAACGCTGAACGCTGGGTATACAATACGGTATATACAAAATACGACATTTAATGGGATGCACATTTGAATTTGAATTTGAAACCTGCGCAATTTTTGGTATGAATTTGAAACCTGCCCAAATGAAATTTCAATTTCTATCATAATAACCGCTCAGCCTGATGTTTGCTAAGGCGATGCCTAGATCAGGACGCAACGAAAGGAAATGCGGCGAAGTAGAGAACGAGAGAGATGGAAGTTGTTCCATCGCTATACACAAATTTCTTTTTGACAAAACCGCCGGCTCTGAGAGAAGCATACGAGAAGCCTGTGGCGACACCACCGATACTAGCAAAGCCCTCAGATTGTAAGCGGCATATTTATATTTAGTTTAACCAAGTTATTTTCTTTTAACCCTGTAGAGTTAGGGTTAAAGATTCGTGCAAATGCAGAGTCGATATACCTATTCATTATGCTCATGTATTCTTTCCTAGTGGCTGAGACCTCCTCCTCATCTCGGAGGCGCCCCTGGTTCTATATGGTGCCTTCAACCATTACTACTAATTTGGCTTTAGTTTACGATTCAGACCTCAATAAATTGCACCATATCCGGCATCCTGGCCCTGTTAACATGATGGAAACAAGAAATGTGAGGGAAGTGGCATCTGCAGGCGGTCTGATTTGCTTCAAATCCTCTACACATCTCATGGTTTACAATCCTCTGACAGGCCATGGTGGCAAGCTACCACATCTGGAGATGACTTGTGAGTTCATACGTGCAATCGGGATGCAAAGATCATCGTGTGATGATTCGTTCAAGATCGTGGTTATACATGGAGAAATGCCTGTTTTGGGAATTAAGCTCTATGATTCATCCCACCATTGCTGGTCCCAATTAACATCGCTTCCCTGGAATAGCAGAGAATGCGCAGAATCCTCCTCCTCCTGTTTGAAGCCATTTAATATTAACAGTGATGATGACGCCCCTGAGCCTAACAATGGTGTTTACTATTTGGACAAAAGTGGTCACATAGTAGCTTCCCGTGCTATGCAATATGACCCATCAAAGGAATTTTGCTGTGTGTTGGCTAGTTCAGGTGAGGGTGAAGAAATAATTGTATACTTTCTGGACAGAAATGCTAAAATAATTGCTTGTAGGATACAAGAGGGGTTGTGGTCTGAGTTGCCCCCTCTGTTGCCCTCGACATTTGAGTATTCTGTGGACGTTGTCAACTGTGGGGATCGTCTCTTGGTTGTGGTTCTAGTTGAGTTGTTTGAAAGTTGTACTGTCAGGATTTGGGAATTAAACAACACACAGTCTGAGTGGGTGCAAGTATTGGCTATGCCCCCTGCATTGTCTCATCAATTCTATGGAAACAACGCCGATATCAACTGCACTGGATATCATAATTTCATTATGATTTGCATAAGTTCCCATAGCTGCCATTTTCTAGTGCTCTGTAGCATTGTGGAGAATTCATGGCAAGAAATACCTCCTTGTTATAGCCCGGGAACCAACCATGTGTTGGACTTCGTCTCTGCCTTTTCATTTGAACCTACCCTTCAGGTCTGAGTCATGAGTCACATTTTCATGTGTCATAGAGTTTGAATGTATCATTTGCAGCGTGGTTTTTGGTGTAAATTTCATTACCCCTTCATGTTTTGACTGTAATTAATCGCCACTGATCGCTTTTGGTTTTGAAAATTGGATCAGTGGAGCATTCTTATGAAGAAAATGTTGGATGCGTTAGAACTCAAGTTTGGGAGGATTCTATGTTCCAATCCTCCCTCCCAACTCAGTGCTGCTTCCCAAAGGGTGTCCAAATAACAAGAATGGATACGATCTATGCAGTGTCCTTCGAATCTGGTCATAATTGAAATCATTTTCATGCATGGAGGAGACATATAAGGGAATATTTGTTAGTTTATCAATTTAATTTAATTTAATTTTGTTGAGATATAAATTTTATTAAATTTTAAATTTGTGTTTTTTTTCAATATTATTTTGAATAAATTTGAAATTATAACTAATGATGAAAATGTTAATTGTGTCATTCTTTTAATATTTATATACATTTCATTATGATATTCACTTAATTTCATATGAGTCTGTATTTCATTATGACATTAATTAATTTTATGTACTTTATAGGATATATTTTGTATTGATATTAAAATAAAAAAGAAATAAATATTAATTTAATCATTCATAAATATTTAGCTTATTAAACATAGATAAATATCAATATATTTTATATTTAGTCTATATTTATTTGAACAACTTAATTAATATAAATTTATTATTGATATAATATTTTTCATTATTACTTATTTTTGTAATTTTGTATAAATAAATATACAATATATACACAATTTTATTTTTTTTATCTGTTTTTTTTTAAATTTCATTAAGATCTCTCAAGAGATTCATCATTCCATTTTTTTTATATATAAAATATTATAATTGAGTATACCCACACACACTTTCTTTAAAAATTCTCTTAATTTGAACTCTTACACTTTTTTTAAGTTTTTCAATCTAATATGGAGTCTTAAAATATTTATAAGGTGATAAACTACATCTCCCCCTTTGATTTTTGATTTAGTTTATTTTCTTTGTACTTTATGAATTCTTGCATGGAATTGTGAAACTCTCTTTCTCTTTTAACATCTCCTAAATCCCATGGTTCCCCATAATAACTTCAATGAGTTAGGAGACTCTTGAGACTCTAATTTGATCAAAGCCTCGGTTGAACAATTGCATGAGCAATAACAACTATTTTTCTACAAACCCTTGTTACTAAAAAACAACAAAAAGACCAACACTGTTAGGATTTTTAATTTAAAATGATGCATGATATGACTAGTATGTTCCAACAACTCATGAACCATCATTAGTCAAAAACCACTTTCTCAATTGCAACCTTCGATTCATCAGAGAATTCTCATTGTTCATAAGAGTTACATCAATATGGACACCAAAATATTGATGATTAAATTTAATGTGGCTCTCAACAATGGCAATCTTGCTTCTTAGAGTCATGACATGGAAGCTTATTTCAAAACTTATTAAAACACATGAACTCTAACATGATTATGATTTTTGAAGTTCATATGGAAGACCAAACCCTCACATGGTGAAATACATACACCTTACATTTAGAAACCAACAATGATCCCCTTTTTGACATTTGGGGAGACTTCAAGAATGCCATTTCCAAAAGGTTCTAACCATTACGATGCTTGTTGGAAAAGTGGCTACAAATTCAACAAATCTTGAGACAATTCATCTAATAGTTTAATGACATCTTCAACAAAATATCCTTTTATCTAGAAGTACAAGACTCTAAATAAATTCTACATATTAAGTCCATTTTGGTTTATTTCCACATTTAAAGAAGGAACTAAAAAATTCTCTATTACTTCCCCAAAGCACACATTCCAACTTTCTTTCAAAAGAAATGCTAAGCTACCTAAAACTAATCATGTCAGTTAAAATAAAGTCATGTCAATAGCTTATCTCTATTTGAGACAAAACAATGATGGCCTCCTTGGCCTGACCACTGAGACTCCTTGGGAAATACCTGACCACTTGTATGACTCCTTGGCTCATACCTGACCATTGAGACTCCTTGGTCAGGTATACGTAGGAGTAATTCTATTTGAGACAACTTCTTGGTATCTCAAATACCTGACCACTGAGACTCCTTTTTGGTCTTCTTATGCGTGGCCATTCCTTTCAAGACAATGATGGCCTCCTTAGCAACGTGACACTTTCAAAATACAATTACGCACAATAAGCAGCTTGCAGAAAAAGGTTGGACCTTCCTTAAGACAACAACAACAACTATACTCAGAAAAAAGGGAAAGGGTGGCAGCAAGTAGCTCACAAGGATGATTTGAAATGATAAGTTTGAATGCGAGAGGAAGGAGGCCAAATAAGGAAAGAAAAATGAAATGATGGGATGGTAGTGATGACCAAGCATGAAACATGACTCCAAATAACTTAGCACATGACCTCATACTAACCACTATCCATTTGCAAATTGACACCTCATCCATTACCTTGTCGGTGCAGAAAAACACAAGTTCGTAGAATTTTTAGTTATGGGTATGGCAGATTCGCTACAGAACTACCAAGTGAGTCTGTAGCGAAAACAACATGTTTTCCACAAAATTCATTGTGGACTCAGGAAAAAGTGGACAAGTGGCTTAAATCTTAATTTGAACCAATGCATGTGGATTCTTTAAGATTTTTATTGACATGACTTTAATGAGATGACATGTGGTATAGAAATTTGAATAACTGATATGTTATCCACCGAGATTCTCCTGATCACACACTATTTTAGCTTCATGCACAATACAGAATCTCTTCTACCATTGATCATCACATGCGGAAATAAAATCAATTGCATGCACACATTAAAGCCATAAACAATCACACATATAAACACAGTATTTATGGGAAAGCTTAAAGCTGAAAACCCCCAACTATCTGTATATTATAATCATAGAGATCATGTAACAATCATAGTACAAACTCCTCACAATCTCTCAGCACTATCTCCAATTGTTACACACTACACAAGCTCAGATCTAGCAAGTCACATGCTCCAATCTGCTCCACCTGTAATCCAGCCTCTATTGCGCAATCCAACCTCGATGATGATGAGATTCAAGTTCGAATCCCACTAATATGTACTGCGCAATCCTCATTGGCTTCTCCATGAATCAGGGGTGCAAACTCGTGCACCAGTATAGTCACAATTGATAGTAACATGCTCTTTCACGTACCTCCATCACCGATCTCCACTGAAACTGTCCATGCACTGAGCTAACTGATGTGTTCTTTAGTTAATTAGTTAGTGAATTAATTAATAATTAATTCACACCACTTCCACTAATTGTATCTATTAGTTAACTTGGATACAAAAAGCTCAACTATGTTTAACTCAGTTAAACTGAACACAACTCCATTAACTCCTCAATCAACTCCACCAAACTCTGTCACCTGAGTTCTAACTGAAGTCCTCATGCAATAGCTTCACTTAAACCCTAGGAAAAGCGTATTTCCTTCTGTCAACTGCATGTGCCACATCCAGGCATCAAAATGAAATGCTCCAAGAGGATAAGATAATGTTTATAGTCCAAATATTATTAAGAGCTAATAATATTCAACATATCTATTTTTAGACTGGCAGTCTAAAAATAGACTCCGCCCAATATGTCTAAAAATAGAAGTCCATCTATTTTTAGACATATGAAACATATTCTATAAGTTGCGGGATGTTATTTGTGGATGGTTGGTCAAGTTGGAAAAATAGATGGATTTCTATTTTTAGACATATTGGGTGGAATCTATTTTTAGATTGCCAGTCTAAAAATAGATATGTCGAATATTATTAGCTCTTAATAATATTTGGACTATAAACAATATCTTATTCTCTTGGAGCACTTCAGTTAAGTGCACAGATGTGGCACAGGAGCTGACAGAAGGAATTACGCTATTCCTGAGGGTTAAGTGGAGCTATTGCATGGATACTTCAGTTAGAACTCATGTGACAGAGTTTGGTGGAGTTGATTGAG
>CM076575.1:1492862387-1492941737 GCA_034641835.2 Pinus albicaulis | reverse complement strand
ATCCACAGAATCTATTTGAATGCTATAGCAGAATTTATTAAAAATTTATTAAAAAATAATAATAATAAAATCTTTTAAAAATTTATTAAAAAAAAATCATTTTCATTGATTAGTTGATAGAATTGAATGCACATTTTCACTGGCACTCCAAACAAATATTCCTAAAAGAAAAATGCTAAAACATTGTCTCATTTTTCTCAACTATTTTTCTACTCATTCGTTAACTCTATATCTCCCATCACACCTACTTTTAATTTAAAGTTACCAAATTAACTCTATATCTCCCATCATACCTACTTACTTTTAAATTTACCAAACTCCAGACAAATAGTAACTAATCAATAACATAATCTTATTGCCAAGTTTAGCAAAGCTCTCATTTGATGTTATATTACGGGCTCTTTTGATTTCCGGGTAGCTCCTCTTTCCTTGCGACCGTAGTTTGGATGTGCTAATCTTATGACTATAAAAATTCTATTGCCAACCTGTGCTAATCCTTTGTAGTGTTGAATATCATGAAGGATTGCTTTTTGGAATGAAGAAATCTAATTCATATTATAATGTAATTCATATAAAATATATAAATTTGTTTATTGTGAATGTTGAAAAATAATCGAGAAACTTGACATAGCATTTACAAGTAATGTAGATTTTAGGTGTCACATTGTTATTTTTTATGATTAGTAAATTGGAATGTATAAAAATATTTAGATATAAATATTAATTAATTTAATTAGTAAAACCTAAAATTTCTTTCAAATTTCAAATATAACTATGTATTAATGAATAACAAAAACACTTTAATATGTTATAATTTATTAAAAAAATCATAATAAAAAATAAATCTATTAAAAAATTATAATAATAAAAAAATTAAAATTAAAAATAAACTTTTAATTGTCTATTAGTTGGTAGAGTTGAACACATATTTTCAGTGGTACTCCACACCAAAATTACTAAAGTAAAAATACTATTCATTAACTCTATATATCCCATCACACCTATTTTTAAGTTAAAGTTACCAAACTCAAGAAAAATGATAAATAATCAATAACATAATCTCTCATTTTGATATTATATTCACAACCAATGCATATAAATTTAAATAGAACCTGAAAAACAAAATAACCAGATTAAAACAAAAATGCATATGGTAATTAAAACTATTTTAACAGTAATAAAACAAACCACTTAACAAAAAATAATGTGTTAGAATTTGCAAATGCAAAGAGAGACTACAAATCAGAAACAGTAAATTTTATACATGCACACATGATTCATTTCTGACGCAGAATAGCTAACTATGAGTTTCATTTAAAAATATTGAAGATGTTAAAAATAAAATATTTTAATGAGAGAATCATCAAATTTCCAAAGTTACCGCACCTTTATTAACACAACCAGCAAAGCCCAGTTCACCATTAAAATAAATAAGAGATTGGATCACCATTAATAAGTGTATAAATTCCCAGTTGTACAGAAAAATTTCTCACAAAATCCTCGAGGTATATTTGAAATCCACATGTCTTTCAACGTGTTCGAAGTACCAGTCTCCGTATCAAAAGCTTCTGTATACAGGAGGATGCAAATCCTTGTAAACTTCTCATCGTTGCCTCTAGCGACATTCGCTAAGTCTTACGGAAAAAAATAATCGAGCGCACAAGAAGTCTACTCCAAGGCACCATTCGATGCGTTGAAAAGCTTCTAGTCTACTGCACCAGTACCATCTTCCCGTTGGACGCTGTCATTGCAAACCATTCCACCTATAACGTTTTTGAAGTGTTCGAGGCCTCCCATTACTATTTTATCAGTCATATTATTTCCATTACTTGGTAGATCAAACAGTAATGGAAAACACTGGTTGGTGTCATAAGCAAACCTATTGCGAAAGTGGTCTTCCATTGAATTGCAACCCTGCGTCAAGACCAATTATCGATCAATGCAACAACATTTCGACCCTGCATCAAAACCAACAGCATTTCCACCCTGCATCAAAACCAACAGCAAAATAGCTATACTATCGCAAAAATTCAGTATACATTTAGAAAAAACAGAATTCTAAAAACGGAAGCCGTAATCGTCCAGCGGCACCCATAATAAACACACCAAGAAGCTAACCTCCCAGGCATGGGCATTCATGTAATGCTTTGTTGAGCACGCTCAAATTTGAAATTTGAAATAATGCTTTGTTTGGCCCGCTCAAATTCCAAATTTGAAATAAAATGTGCAGGATAAAGTAGGTTTTAGTCGTTGCTTTAATTGAAGGCGGCGATTGTTGTCAGATTGTCAGACCTCGAGATGCAAATAACCGTCGGAGGCGAAAAAGAGATAATGGGAAAGCAATAGAGCCCGTAATCTTTACCAGGTTATGTACGACCATCCATACATCCCAAATTCACATCCATATCCAAAAAGTCGCGTTATAGACTATTCCATTATTGACACATACAAATCCTAAAATAATAATTGACACTATATTTCCCGAGTAATAAATTTTAATTTTCAAAACATATATCTTTAGTGTGTCTTTTGAAAAGGCCAATTCTGGCAGTTTATACAATGTGCCCAATGTGGTTCTCTGCAACTTTGCTCTGACATCACCCATGCCCAGATTGCCAATTGCTATTTTATATGAATATTGATTAATTAACAATAAACGAAGGAATACAGTATCAATGAGTCAACATCAAGTGATTAGCCAGTCAGCAGACAGGCTTTCTAATGGCCTCAAAAGGGCGGAGTTGTTTCAGTTTTCTTGTTGGAAAATTGTAATTAAAAAAAAATAATTTAGTGTTTGACTAATTTTGTTTTGATAAAAATGGATTCAGCAGCATTAACAACACTAAGGCTTTCAAAATCATTAAATATTTAATGGCAATAATCTAAATTTTCAAAAAATTCAATTAAAATTTTTAATTATTTTTATTATAATCTTACTAGAATTTCCAATATTTTCAACACTAATTTGTGGATTTCTTTAAACCAACCCGAAAAAAGTGGCCATGGAAAAATATTTCCACGATCCTTGTTGTTACGGACTAGGTAATGGTAAGCTGATATAATTAGTATCAGGATTGATGTCCTCAATAGAATTTAACATGTCAGCCCAGTAGTTACTTTCAACTTCCTGCAGATCTGCCATTGCTGCTGGCAATGACATGGTGTCTGAAGTCCTTGTCGCTGATCCGAACGGTTCGTTCTCGTGAGAGTGGATGGTATTTTCTGAAAATTCTGCTCCTCCCTCGTTATAGGAATTTGTGGATTTCTCATAACTGCGACAGTAGAAATGATCATTGTTTCCGGAGCTTGTCGATGGCATTGAATTACAACCTGTAATTTCTGTGTCAAAAGCTGAGGGCTGGTATTCTACCGAGGACGATGGATTCCTATGTTCGCTCCCATGATCAGTACTGATGGTTAAGTTTTTTTCTTCTGGGCCTGAGAATTGAAAAGATTCTTGTGAAATCGAATTACACTCTGTAGAGTCATTCTGCTGGCTTGAAACGAATTTGTGATTGATCTGGTTCTGGAAGCCATGAAGCCATCTTAATGCATCGGGTTGGAGTAATTGGTCCCTTGAAATGGAAGACAATGGTCCCCGTGGACGTGGGTTGTGATAATGCGTGCCCAAGAGCGTGACAAGTACTGATGATCAGCACCAACAGCAGAGACATGAGAAATATTGACATAGTCTCTGGCCACTGCCAATCGTTTTAATTGAGGTTCAACCAATGCATAATTCAATCTCGCAGCCACGAAATATGAGAGCATATCTGCTGTGGTTAGTTGCCTGTGGGTTACTGGATCGATTCCCATCAAAAGAAACCGTTTGTGCAGTTCAGTGTTCCAGTGATTCTTTATCTCGCTATCCGTTCTTCCAGGAAGATGCGAAGCTATAGCCGATTATCTAAAATTCGAAAATAGGACATGCAAACTTGTTAGCGAAAGCATTTAATTAAGTGTAAATCATTGTTGGGAGAAGAATTTATAAGTTGTAAATGACATGAAAATAATTTGATTACAACTTTGGAATAGTTTGAAAATATAATAAATACAAACTAAGACAAATAATTAATATTGTTAATCTGCAATCTACCTTAATAAACAGTAGTCCAATAAAAACAGAAGAACATTACAAAATGCCAGGATTAGAAGATTAAGGTATTACTTATTTCCAAGGATCCCATGAAGACGAATGATATTGAGATCCTCATGAACGGAGAAGGTTCCACGCTTGGTGTCAGGCCGTAAATAGTTGGCCCATATCAGCCTACAGCTTTTGCCGCATCTGGATATCCTGCACCCCACCAAAAATTTAACCTAATTGGGCATCTTTTCACTAAATTTTGCAGAATTCAAAAGACAATTTATATATATATGATAGGAAATTGAATAAATTTGAAATATGAATTTAAAAATATTTTAGATATCTCAAATATTTGATGATTTTTTTTTTTTTTTTTTTTTTTGTGGAAGGATTGTATTTTTGTCGTGTTTAATATATTATTTAGATGGAAGTCAGGAATTGAACCAATAACTTTATATCAAAAAGTGTTATTGAATTAATAACTTCACATCAAAAAATACCTTAACATAACACTATCACAATCTATCCAAAATCCCACAAGCATAATTTATTAAGATTAACTTTTAAATTTTCATATTTTTAATATAAAAATAATTTCTTTTTATATAATTAATGTAGCTACAAATATTTTTATACAAGTAATATAGCTACAAATATTTTTATATAAGTAATATGGCTACAAATCTTTTTATATAACTAACACAGCTAGTGCTCCAAATTAAGTTGTAACAAAAATATGCATAAAAATGAGTGAGAATACCTTTCATGAGCTAAACCAAGTTCATTTCCACTCACTATCCATGCCATTTGACAGTGAGGAATCCATTATCATTTGAACTGGATCCAACTCCCTACTCACTATATATATCATTTGTTATTTGATAGGAAAGCAGTATGATTGTATAATAGCAATACACAAATATGAAACAATAAATTGAGTTATTAATGATAAATAGATAACTTTAAAGATAGAAGAAAATTAAAATTGGAAATTTAAAGAGAAGATAACCCAAATATATCTGATAAAATTTGTATATTCAACCCCATAACGTTCTTGCAATAAAAGATGTTTTTCATCTCCTTCCCATACCAATCTCTGTATCGACTTTCTGCCAATTCTATAGATAAAATTTAATAAATCGATATATCTTACTGCAAGGTTTAAATTTCTGATTGAGCAGAACATTATTCTGCCACCTTTCAGTAATAAATATATGTTTCATCTCCTTCATGTAACGATCTCTTTATCGATTTTCGGATTTTCTGCAAATTCGATGGATAAAATTTTGATAAAAATTCGAGATCGATAAAAGTGGCCGTGAGAAAAAGTTTCACTGTTACTACAAAACCTTGATAACCCTCATACCTTTATATTGAATATAAATAATACTACAGTACCTGCAAGCAACAGAATACTTGCAAGTTTGGAAAGGGTACGCCAATTTCCAAGGCCATGGCGTTGAACATGATGGATGAGCTTCTGATCCTCCTCGGCCGTCCAGGCTCCTCTTCTCAGTCCTCCATGATCACTGCAGCAAGGTGGGCGTCCATGATCGGTTTCTTCACTGCCTCTCTCATATATTAATGAGAAATTACTCTCTCTTCCTCGTGCTTGCTGCTGCATACCCATCATATATATATATATATATATATATATATATATATATATATATATATCAATTTTACACAGGCGTCGCCCTCATGTTTGTTGTTATGTTGGCTGGAGGTGATGTCAGGTTCGGTCATGATCCTTCCACAGCACGATGATAGCAGCAATGACACAAGGAGCAAGATTTCGAAGAGACGTAGGAAAACAAGGATCCTTATTGAGAATAAGATCTTTCGAATTTTCTTTTAAGCTTTTCTGTTGGGACATTCACTTTCTTACACGTTGTTACCTAATCGATCTGATAATAAAATATTATTCCTGTTTTGTGCATTGGTCTGTTTTATGCTATTTTGCCTTTCTTATGCTGCAAGTATATGAAGTCATCTTCAATATATTAATGGAGTTCGTTATACAACCACCATTACTCCCACCAACCTACATTTGAAAAACCATACAGTAAAACTATGATCCGTTGACTCCATACAATCTACTTTTGGAAAACCATGTGGTCAATCTATGAACTTTTGACTGAATGCATACATAGGATGACATCGTGCAGCATCTCCACTTCAAATGTTTGTAAAACAGTTTAGCATCTCCACTTTAAATGTGCGTAAAACAGTTTTATGATGATCTAATTTATTTTTAAAGTTAATTTATTGATATATTAAATTAGTGTATATTTGAAGATATATCTGTTTTTTTTTTTTTTTTTTTTTAATTTGAACTGAAGTTCTTATTTATTTATTTATTTATATATATATATATATATATATAAGTTCTTATTTATATATATATATATATATATATATATATATATATATATATAATCTACTCAATTGAATAATGCTAACAAACAATCGGAAAAGAAAGATTCAATAATTTTTTTTTTAAACATTATTTCTTTTTTAAATTTTTGTTTGCTTTCATTAAATTAAGTTTATATCAATTAAATTTATATTTAATATAATTAATATTTTAATATAAATTTAATTAATAAATTGTTATAAACGTATGTTTAATTAATAAATTATAAATTTAATATAATTAATAAATGATTATAAATGTATGTTAAATTATTATTATTATTATTATTATTATTAAATTTTAATGTGTGAATAGAATTGTATATGATTTATCATTTAAGAATATTAACATATTAACTTAAATATTCTATTTTTTTTACTTCAAAAATGTTGACAATTTTTTGAATATCTAGGACCTTATAGTGTCTAAAGATAAATGTGGGTGGATAGGCTTTTCGATCATGTTTTTGATTTTGCCACTAATGCACTAATAACTAATCCTTAGTATCATTTTATATTGTAATACGATTCGAGATGCTTAACTTAGGTCAATTTTTCCATTGGGTTGTGACATGAATTCATATTATCATGCTAGTGTACAAGTGGCATAATTTTTTTTGTCCATCGAGGAGGTCTATAGCTTATATCGAATGGTTTGTGTTTAACCCTTGGTTAAACTAAGAGGAGGGGGGAGGGGGTGAATCAATTTAATACATTCATGGACTTTTAAAATTTCCTTTAAACTTATTTATACCTTCATTTCATGATCAACTTATTATATAATGAAACAAGAACCTTAAGATGTGAGTATTAAGTATTAAGCAGATTAAATACATAATATCAACACATAATCATCATGCACATGGAAAATAGATATAAGTGGAAACCCATAAGGGAGAAAACCACATCTTATTATTGTTGTGATGCAAAGGCAAGCTTCAACTTCCTCTCACCACTGATTTTCTGTAGGCTCCAACCTACAAGAGGCTACTACCTCAAATTCTGCAAGCTACAACTTGCAAGGAAGCTGCAACTCCCATCTGGTTTATGCACGCTACAACCCACAAGAGGCTCCTACCTCAACGAGCCAACTGGAAATCTATCAAGCTACAACTTGAAACGGAAGCACCAACTCCCATGTATTTTTCTGTAGGCTACAACCCACAGGAGGCTCCTACCTCAACTAGCTACAACTGGACATCTATCAAGCTACAACTTGATATGGAAGCACCAACATCCTCACTCTATAATAAAATCATATGCTTATTTACCTGGATATTAGCTCTGTTTTCCTCCTTCTTCACTGTTGCCCTTCCAGCCTTCAAATCTGTTTCATATCAGCTATGGATCTTCACAACATCTCTATCTGCTCTCTCTCATTCTTCCTCTCTCTAACATTCTACAGCTCTCTTACATTCTTATGCTCTTTTCAATTCTGTAGCTTTTTAACCTCTTCTTCACTCTTCAAATCTGTTGCATCCTCTCTCTTTATTCCTCCAATTTTCGTCTCCTTCTGCACATGGATATTACCTATTTTATACAGATACCTTCATGACCTTCATGACCATTTTCATTCTCTATGGGAATATGAAGTGAACATACATGACTCTTGCCTCTCACCCACTCATTTCTTCACTCAGCATATTCCGAATGTTACAACAATATGTACAATTGTTACAGTATCAAATGGAGTTTTTCTTTGCCTTAGAGACCTTCCTTTGCATAACAAAAAACATAAAAAAAATAATACATTTACGGTTACTTTCAAATATTTCACTCATCCCTTTCAGTTTCTTATCCTTGTTGAGCGTTTATCCTCTTCTACTTGTTGTCCTTTTGTCTTTTCTATTCCTGCAGTTATATTTCAACTATGCTGCATAACTGCCCTTTTTGCCCGACTTGACCCATGCGGTTGCACTGTTCTCAACGAGCTCTGGGTCCTTTTTCTTAGCCGAGACTTTCTTTGCTGCGTTCAGACTTTTCTTTTAGCACACAAATGCAACTGCATAACAATGTTCATGTTGGCCGGCTTCTTTAACCAAACCCACTACAAAATACTAGAATACATTGTGGAAAATGAATTTTTAAAACTCCACACAAAATTTCCCTTTACACGCAACAGGGCTCAACCTTAGAAGGTTGCAACACACATACATGCACGAATCAAACAACAGAATTTTGTAACATACACAGACCATATATATGTCCAAACCAATGCGTAAATGCCAAAAAAACACAAATACATGGGATTTTCTTCCCGGAGGGTCCCACACAATTCTGACCAATCATGGGCAATCTCACTTCCAAAACTTTAAAATGTAACCTTAAGAGTTAAACTTTATTCCTTGCGGGATGCGATGTTGTGCAGAGTCGACACGTGTCCCTCCACTTCGCATCGAAAAACTTTAAACTTCCCTTGCGGTCGCCTTAATCCTATCCCCTAAACGTTGCAATGTGTAATATCGCTTCCAGGCCACTGCAATCTCTGCCGTTGGCATTTCCTGGATCCGACAGTCCACGCAATGTCCCCACCAATTCACTTCGCATCGCAAAACTTTAAACTTCCCTTACGGTCGCCTTAATGCTATCCCCTAAACGTTGCAATGTGCGATATCACTTCGAGACCGCTGCAATCTCCGTCGTTGGCTTGTCCTAGATCAGACGGTCCACACAATGTCCCCACTGCTTCACTTCGCATCACAAACTCTTAACTTGCGAAAACTCTTAACCGATACTCCTATTTTCTACAATGTGCGAAAACATTATGGTTGCGAAGTACTTTATCACTGTTAATCGGTGTTGGATCTACGGTCCCCATTGAGTTTGAAAATATGATTGGTTTCGTTCTGCGTTAACACAATATACAAGTCCTATGGCCTTTCTTGTGCCTGCACATCTGATTAGTCCTCTTGTTGTGCGATAAAATACAAATGTTCGGTTTCAACGGAGATTTAAAACAACTGATTCAAAACAGGGAACTCGATCAAATCATAAAGCACTCAGAGTTTGTTTGGAAATGAAGTACTGTTCTAAAACAGAGATCTCGATAAAACTCAAAACACTTGGAGTTTAATTGGAAATGGAAAACTCAGAGCCAAGCCCTCAGATGGCCAGTTTTTAAATTTACTTCTACTTTTCTATTATGTACTTCTGCTTCTCTACTGCTCTTTTATGCTTCTCTGCTGCCTTTGCTACTTCTCTGCTGCATTCACTGCCTCTGTTGCCTTTGCTTCCTCTCTACTGCCTTTGTTGCCTCTCTGCTGCCTTTGGTGCCTTTGCTGCCTCTACCTTTTTAGTATTTGCTGCTTCTCTGTTGCATTTGCTGCCTCTGCTGCCTTTGTTGTTTCTTTTCTGATCCTTTTCCTTAATGATAGTTCCAGTGCTACTCCTTTTTTCTCCTTTGCCATCAATGACAATATTTCCAGTAGTCTCCCCATTTGGCATCGATGGCAACACATCCACCAATACTCCAATACTTCCTCCAAGACTTCCTCCCCCTTTCATTATGAGAAGTTTCTTTCTTCCTCTTCTTGCTTTTCAGAAGAGCCTTTCTTCTTCTGCTTGCTTTTCCTCCCCCTTTGACATCAGTGGCAAAGGGTTGCACATTTCCCAATGTAGTTTCTATCTTTGCATTTCCTCTATCTAAGTTGTGTTTAGGCCTTCTTCTTTTGAATTTATACCTTGCTGCTCTAGACTTGTGTACAAGATTTTTTGGGGGGGATATAGAGGGAGGTAGGAGAGAGAGGAAGGAAGAGAGAGAGACTTCAGAGAGAGTAGAGAGGGAAGTAGAGATATATGGAGTTGGAGGGGGAGAGAGGGAGGGAAGAAGAAAGACGTAGAGAGAGAAAAGTGGAGAGATAGAGGGTGAGTGACAAGGGAGAGATGGAGAGAGAGTTATGGAGAGAAGAGAGTGGGAGAGAAGAGGGAAAGGAAGAGAGAGGGAAGAGAGAGAGAGAGAGGGAGAGGAAGAGGGAGGGAAAGAGATAGAAGGGAAGAGAGAGGGAGATAAGGGGAAGAGAGAGAGAGAGAGAGAGAGAGAGAGGGAGAGAGAGATAGATAGATAAATATGGATAGAGAATGTATATGTTTGGGGGGTGAGATAGAGAGAAAAAATAAGGAGAGATGGAGGGGGAGAGAGGGAAGAAGAGAGATACAGAGAGAGGGAGAGAAGGAGAAATAGATATATATGGAGAGTGTGTGTGTGTTTTTGGTGGGTGAGATAGAGATACAAAGAAGGATAGATGGAGGGAGATATATAAATAAATGGCGAGGAGAGATAGAGGGAATAATAGAGTCAGAGAGAGGGAACGAGAAGGAAAGAGAGAGACTGAGAGATGTGGGAGAGAGGGAGGGGGAGAGAGAGAGATCGGGGAGAGAGAGAAGGAGAGAGGGAGGGAGATAGATGTACATTAACTAGATGTATGATGTGCTTTGATTTTAGTGTAAGCACACAAAAATTATTAAAAACATATAGTGATTTCTATGTACAGTAATTCAATCATAAATAGCATACTTGAATTTTCATCTCAAATCACTACAAGAAAAAAGGACATTGGTGAGGGTCATGCTTGTGACGGACCTTTAAGGTCCGTCACCAATGTCACATATGGTGACGGTCCTTAAAAAAACGTCACTGTAAGTGTATATAGTGATGGTCCTTTAAGGTTCGTCACCAAAGCCATTTTCAATGACACTTTTGGTGAGGGTCGTTAAAGGCCCATCACCAATTCTCTCTTTGGTGACACTTCTAGTGACGAACTTTTAATGACCCTCACCAATGCTCTTTTTGTTACTTTTGGTGACGGTTAAAAAATGTTCGTCACCATTGATCATTCCAATGAGTTTTTGATGACACTATATGCCTCTTAATATTTTTTTTTTCAAAAGATAACGATTTAAGGCCATTATTGTGGAGTATTTTTTATGTTATTTCCAAGGCCATATTGGTTATAATCAGTCAATTTTTTAAGAAGTAATTAGTATGTATCATTTCCCTCAAGTAATCACTAGTTGAATAGAGTTTTCCTATGAGTCAACACATGATTCATATCTATTAAGTTTATTATCTATAAAATTCCCTTTAGATAAAGTTCCACTAGTGTGTATAGGAAATATATTATTTAATACATAGCCAAGCTCTGCCAATTCTATTAATGAGAAAGACCTAACCCTCCTCAACAATTCGGGCACACCTTAAATTAATGCTTTGTCACACACTAACATTTCTTAGCACCTCACATGTCTTGGAACATCTTTGTACCTAGAACATCTTGTCATGAAACTGATGCCCAAGCACATGGTGGCATGTGCTAGCACAACATGGAACTCTCCTAGCATGTGTTAGCATGCATGTAGTCCCTAGCATGCCCTGGAACACCTTTCTTGAATGCATTGACATACATTAGGCGCACTTGGCATACAATGCCACTTGGCATGTATTGGGACCTATTATTAGTGTGACTAGCATGTCCCTTTTGAAAAAGATAAAGTCCTGACTTATTGACCCTCTTATGTGTTCATTTCCTTACATTTTGGATTGGTTCTTCCTTTTGTTGCCTTGACACTTCTTGACACATATTGACATATCCTGGCACCCTGCACATCCTTAGCACCTGACATGTATTGGCATATCTTGGAACTATTTGGAACATATAATTAGCACACCTTGGAACTCCCTAGCACACTTTGGCACTTCTTTACATTCCTTTATATTCCCTAGCATGCCTTACCAATGCTTAGCATACCTTGTCACTCCCTCCTTGGCATGACAGCTAGCACTCATTAACACTAGTCCCTGGCACACGTTCCTCATATTCATTAAATTCCATGAATTTTGACCTAGTGCTCCCTTAATGTTTTGTCTTATTACTCCTTAACACTCCTAAACATGCATTAACACTCTCTAGCACACCTTAGAAGTCTTCCACATGCCATTCCACTTCATAGCATGCATAACAATCCCTGACACATATTAGCACTTGGCACGTGTTGGTGCTTGGAAAGTCTTAAAATGTATGGAACACGTTGAGATGCCTTGGTATGATTTGGCACGATTTAATATTAAATTTATTTTAGATCAATTTTTGGAAAGTATATGAGAAGCAACAAAGGAAGACTTGGCACTTAGAATGCACTAAGACTTTTCACTTGGCACCTATTGGCGCATAGTCATGTTGGTGTGCCTAGCATACCCCTCTTAGAAAAGGTAAATTGATGACTAATTAACCCTCTTATGTGTTCGTTTCCTTGTAGTTTAACTTGTTTCTCCCTTTTGTTGTCTTGACAATCCCTGGCACGCATTGACACACCCTTGCACATCTTGGCATGCCTTATCACTTGGCACATCTTATCATGTTTGACATGCCTTCGCACTATCTGGAACATCTTAGCATTCCCTAGCATGCCTTGGCACTCATGTCCTCACAACAAGCCTTTACATTTTTTCATGACTTGGGAACCCAATCAAGTCCTTGGCTACTGTAATTCATGTGAAAACGTTGGCCTGCTTCAAGCCCAACCACTTGACCAATTGCACATACTACAAGTAGATTGTGCCTTGTTCACCTAAGAACTGCCTATAACTCATCTTATGCCACTCATGTCCAATCTCAACTTGTCCCACTTAACTATTTACAAAGACAAGGATCACATGATCTAGCCATGGCTATAAAACAACTAAGAAACATAGCTTACACAGGCAATATTTCATATGTATGTTTAGTTCATATAAACAATAGAACATTAACTGAGAGTTTGCAAGAACCACAAGATTCACAAGGCACACAAGATATAAGCTGACACAAGCTGAGTGCCCCAAAACTTATACATAACAATGTACAATATGCAATTATATAAAATAGTTTAAAACATGAGCATGTATCCAAAGTGTGCCACATCTCATATAAAAAAAATAGCTAAAGGAAAAACAATGTTGTGCCTAGCACAAAGTGATCTCCCTTTGTCTAAAATTGCTATGTCGAACCCCTTATAACAACCGTAGGCTTGCCTCCTGTAAATCCTATTCTAAACTTCTCCTAACACACTTCGTTCTTAGCACATTTGAATTCACTAACACTCCCTTGCACACACTCTTATTTGTTCCTTTCCATGAATTTTGACCTAGTTATCCCTTGATATGCCCCAACACTCCCTAAAACTCTAGTTCAACATGCATCGACATTGTCCGACATGTGTTAGCATGCATTTTCATTCCTTTGCATGCCCTGACCCTCCCTATATATCATGCCCTCACAACTACCCTTACTTAATTTTCGACTTGGGAACCCAACCAAGCCCTCGCTTGACTACAAGAGCTTGACCAAGTTATAGTTACTACAACTAGACTATAGAATTGTGTAACTTGGGAGGTACTCCACAAGCCTAGTGAGATGGCTTTGTGTGATTTTGGTCACAAAAGGCTTTGTGGAAATAGAAGCAAAGAAAAGGGATTTTGGACCCAAGAGAGGCTTTAAAATCTAAAAGAAAATTAAAAATGAAAATTAATATTTCCTAAGGTCTAACTCGATAAAACCCATAAGTTCTAGAGGGTTCCTAAGAGGTCTAGGAAAAACTATTTAAGGAGTCCTTAGGATGAAGGAAATAACATCAAGTGAGAAGGAGCTCATTTGATAAGGGGGTGAAGAGACATGTAATCCTAAAGAGGCCATGATCATTATCATGTATATCATTCATTAAGACACCTCAATATGCTTTCACATGGTATAATATTAAAGTTATTTGAGATCAGTTATTGGAAAGTAGAAGAGAAGTAACAGAGGATGATTTGGCACTTAGAATGCACTAACACTTGGCACTTGACACTCATTTCCACCTAGTGTTGGTGTGCATAGCATGTCCCTCTTGGAAAATGTAAATTGATGACTTATTAACCCTATGATGTGCTCACTTCCTTGTATTTTAACTTGTTTCTCCTTTTTGTTTCCTTGATAATCCCTGGCATGTATTGTCACACCATTGCAGATATTGGCATGCCTTAACACTTGACACATATTAGCATATTTTACATGCCTTCGAACTATCTGGCACATGTTAGCAATCCCTAACATGCCTTGGCACTCATTCCCTCACAAATATCCTTACATTTTTTCATGACTTGGTTACCCAATCAAGTCCTTAGCTACTCCAGTTCATGTGACATTGGTCTGCTTCAGTCGTAACAACTTGATCAATTACACCTACGACAAGTAGATTGTGCCTTGTTCACCTAAGAACTTCCTATACCTCATCTTAGGCCAGTCATGTCCAAGCTGAAATTTTCCCACTTAAGAACTTACCAAGACAAGGATCACATCTAGCCATGGCCATAAAACAACTAAGAAACATAGTTTACATAGGCAATATTTCACATGTATGTCTAGTTCGTATAAATAATGGAGCATTAACTTAGAGTTTGCAAGAACCACAGGATACACAAGACACACAAGATATAGGTCGGCACAAGTCGAGTTCCCTAAAACTTATACATAACAATGTACAATATTGAATTGTCTAAAATAGTTTAAAACATGAGCATTCAGCCAAAGTGTGCCACATTTCATATAAAAATAATAGATAAAGGAAAAATAGTGTTGTGCCCAACACAAAGTCTCCCTATGTTTAAAATTGCTTTGTCGAGCCTGTTTGCACTCTATAATTTAGAAGATTGGCAAAACTAAACTATAAAGAACAACATCAAACCGCTTTGGAGTCTAAGACCTAGCCTTCTTAGACTCAGAGAGGGCTCTCTTTGTTTTATGATTTAAATTGATTTAACTTGTTGGTTATATGTACTGATATTAGGCTAGTTAGAGTGATGGGGGTTGTTTTTTTTATTGATTGTGTGGTTGGATAGATAGGGTTGCAGAAGCTATTCCATTGGGCGATGGAGTCAAAGGCTGGAATGGCACATCAAAATCAAGAGCAAATCACAGGGCAAGCTAACTGTGCTAAATGGATTTTAAGAGCTGTATGAATTACGAGGTAAAAGAAACAGAAGGTTTCGTAGTGCCTAAAGAGCAATTAAGAATTCTTTAATCAGACTTCAACAAAAAACATTCAGATTGTAAATGCAGATAGAATTAAGGCGCTCCGACAACGAATCTTAATCTAAAATTTCTGATTTACTATTACATGAGCAGATACACAGCATAGAAAACAATGGAAGCATTTAAACAAAGATGAAACACATCACCATTTTGACACAACTGAAGAATCCTGTAAACGGTCTTTGATTATTGATGCCCAACTCCAAAAATTAAAGTGCTTCAATAGTAGTTCTTATAATACAGGTGCTAAAATATCCAACCTTTTATAATGAGAATTCTAGTGGTATTTAACTAACAACTAAGTCGGTTTTCCCTAATCTACCCTGGAAAACTTTCATTGATTACAATTTAAGCAGAAAATGGACAAGTATGGCCATGCAAGGCTATGATGAGGTGAATTTTTTAGCCACCGTTGGTTGTATTAACTTCAATTACCCTTATTGAATTATAAGGTGAACGTAATTGGGCTTTTAAAATTCCAAAAAGATAAAGTGAGGCAAAATTGATGTTTGTCCCAGCCTTTCTTGCACTGCCTTGGCTGG
Organism: Pinus albicaulis; assembly: GCA_034641835.2. Taxonomy (NCBI): domain Eukaryota; kingdom Viridiplantae; phylum Streptophyta; class Pinopsida; order Pinales; family Pinaceae; genus Pinus; species Pinus albicaulis. The sequence continues at coordinate 1,492,925,649 of CM076575.1, read as the reverse complement.
ATCATTAACTCCAGTGCGGCACTAATTTCTTTGTTTTCCTAATTTCATATTGTCTGGCACTATTGTTATGGAAAATGGTTGCCGAAATATATTATCCTTGTTCACATCTAAGAACCATCATCAAAAAACAACTTCCTGAAAATCTTGGGATGTTTGTCATGCCGTGAAAAATGGGCGAAATTGTTGAAAATAGAGGTCAAATCAGAAATTTTTTTGTCCCCAATGATGGCACCTATGAAAAATATGAGATATTTTATTGTTCTTTGCCTCGTTCTGGTCAAAAACCTCTCTCTGATTTTCAAAATTCATCTCCAGCGCTCCACAACAATCGCCGCAAAATCATGACCAACACAGAAAAAACGGAAATCCGAAAAATAGGGCTGAGAGATGGCTTTTGATTATCCCAACTGAAGACACCTGTTCAAAATCTGGGAGAGGATTTTTTTCTTCAACCTGTGCTGAATAAAAACTTCTCTCTTTTTGTCAAAATTCATTCCCATCTGCCCGGAATCTCCCTCGAAAACGAACTGGTAAAACTGGATAAAAAATGGTTTTTCATTTGGGGAAAACGGTTTTGCAGGAGAAAAGTGGTATTTCGGACCCCTACGAAGTGGTAAGTGGTAATATAAAGGGGGGGGTGTGAATTCATGAGATATTGACACATAAGGGGGTCCCTTTCTTGAAAACCATTCGTTTTGGATCCCCCCTTCAAGGATAAAGTAAGGAAAAGGGGGGTCAGAATGAAACGTAGGCCGTTGGATTTAAAGATGACGATGGTGTAATGAGGTGGAAAGCCTTTTCTTATTGTCGTTTCTTTTGGCCTATTTATTCATGAAATGAGCTATAAACCTCGTAGTCCCTAATTGACTTGTTATACACACAAAACATAGTGACAACTCGTTCACCCAGACCTAAAATTATGAAGAATTAAGTTATGAAGTGGCATTGCATCCGCGCACTTCGCAACCTTTACAGTTAAGTATTTTATAAATAATACGATCAACGATGTGATGCGATGGGGTGGTGACATGGAGGGTAAATGATGTGGAGGGTAAGTGGGATGGGACCGTAGTGCACATCACAATTCGTAGTGTTTAGTTATAAGTGTGGAAAATGTAAACTCTAAAATATGTGAAGCACGATGTGCGGGGGAGGAGATGAGTGACGTGGTAGGGAAGAAGTGGGACTGGATCGCAGGCGTACTTCGAAATTCTTAAGTTTTATTTATAATCTGCAGGGTTAACTCCTTAAATTTGCGAAGTGTGGGGAAGAGGGGCCCACTGGCATTTGGCGGAGTGTTATGAATCAACGGAAGGTTTTTAAGCGGTCAGTGTTATGAAGTTTTATATGATATAACAATGTATTGAAATGGCTATGTAATGGGGCGGAGCTGTTGAGGTGCGGCCGACTTACTGCATCACAAACTAAATAAAATAGATTGCGGGCGCTCACAAGGTAAAAAAATGCGATGTGATATCGCAAATCAACGATCACATTATTTAAATTTTAGTTCCAATGCGAAATACATAAAGTCTGCGAAATGCGATGAGGGCCCCACTTTGATCACGAAAGGCGAAAGAAAGGTAAGGTAACGTATATTTCAAAATGGAAGATGAAATGGAAGAGAAGAATGGCAGGGAATTGGTTTCAAAGCATGGGAGAGTATGGAGGAAACGAGGGGGATAAAGAGGGTGAATGAAATGAAATGGAACGAGGGCAGAAATGAAGTTTGATCCCCATCACACCTTGCCAGCAACAATTTTTCTCCTTTCCACTGAACTATAAGGAAAATTGATTCATTTGATGCTCTTTGACAGTCAGGGTCTCCCTTTCTTCTCTGAAAATAAATGACAGCCATAGACTATTATTTTCAGTATATGAAAAATATTCTAATCAGTGATCAGTCACCTTGTGATACTATGAAATACATGAGTCTAACAGAGCCCCTTATCGCAATCGTAGGCTAGTCTCTTACAAATCCTATTATGAAATTTTTCTAACACACTTCATCCTTGGCACACTTGAATTCACTGAGACTCCTTGGAACACACTCTTATTTGTTCATTTCCATGCATTTTGACCTAGTTTTCCCTTGTGATACCTTGACACTCATTAACACTCCTCAACATGCATTGACATTGTTCAGCATGTGTTAGCACGCCTTTTCATTCCTTGGCATTCCCTAACCCTTCCTAGTTATCATGCCCTCACAACTACCCTTACTTAATTTTAACTTGGGAACCCAACCAAGTCCTCGCTTGACTATAGGAGCTTGACGAAGTTACAATTACTACAACTAGACTATGTTGTTAAATTGTGTAGCTTGGGAGGTACTCCAAAAGCCTAGTGAGATGGGTTTGTGTGATTTTGACCAAAAAATGTTTTGTGGCAAAATAACGCAAGCGAAGGGGCTTTGGACCTAAGATGAGGTTTAAAATCTAAAATAAAATTAAACAGAAAAATAATATTTCCTAAGATCTAAGTATATAAAATTTGTAAGTTCTAGGGTGTTCTTAAGAGGCCTAGCTAGGAAAAGCTATTTAAGGAGGCCTTAGTATGAAGGCAAGAACATCAAGTGAGAATGAGCTCATTTTATCAAGGAGGCTAGGAGAGATGTAGTCTTAAAGTAGGTCTAGTTAGAGGTTTGAGTAAGTGTTGCTAAAGGGAGGCCATGATCATCCACCAAGAGTAAGATCATCATGTGAGGGTTCACAAGAATGTCACATACCTTAATGGGTTCAAGATAGGAAGTAGGATGGCATATTGTGGTTCTCTTAGGGTAGATAAAGCTCAAGAGAGGCGACTCATGAGAATTTGGGCATGTGATTTCAGTGGTGTTTCTGTGTGAAGTCCGCATCAAATTTTGAAATAGTAGAGAGGGTTGAGACCCTACCTTGTGCTGGTTACTAGGTTGCGAGGTCTGTAATAAATACCAACACAAATGGAGGAGGGTCTGCACTAGAATTTAGGGCCAGAAAAAAAGTAGTCACAGGTGGAATATTGACTAAAGTAACCGCAGTTTTAGGGTCATAGAGATCTAAAGTTCAAGTCAAGATTCAGTCAAATAAATGACCAGAATCTATGGATCCATATGAGCTAGGCTGAGTCTCTTATAGAGGAAAGAGTTTTATTTTTTGCTATGGGTGGATATGGTTTGTTCTAAAGAAATTAGAATAGAAGTATAATTCCCTATTTAGGGAGGTTTCCTAGCATGTTCAATCCATAAGGTATGTCATTAATACTGTGACAAATTTGCATAGAAGAAGAGGAGTTGTGACCCTTAGAGAGAGGTTAATCTCTGCAATATATACCACAAATTTGGAAGATGGTTTGCATAAGTATGTGCGGAGATAGAAAATCCAAAGGAAGGTGGAACCTGAGTAGAAGATGGAGCAGAATAAATGTGCCATATGAGGAATGGATTGAAATGAAGAGGAGTTGATTTTGTTGGATTGTCCATAGAGTTTTGGATAGAGATTTGAAGCAGCGTATAAACAGTTAGTGAATGGACTGTTAATGGATGATTTGTGACCCTAGTTCAGTCATCTACAAATTTTTAGAAGGATGATAAGGTGAGTAGTTCAAATTTTTTCATAGATTGGACAACATAAAATTGGCACACAAGAATAGGGATTTTGAGAGGACTCAAATCACTATTATGTGGCATATTTGAAGAGCCCTAGATGAGGGCAGTGTTGTGGGAACTAGATCAGTAAAACAATTTACTGTGGTTGGGAAAATTGATGGCAGTCCAAGTACAATTGTAGGGTTGTTAGGTGACTATCAAAGAAGAGCTCTAAGTCCTGTACTTGTGAAGGAAAACAAGACTGGTGAAGGGTAGGTGTATTGGGCCTAAGGACGTGCAGAATTTGAAGGACTAAAGTAGCAGTCAAATGGACTAGCCAACTAGCCCTATTTCACTGTATTGTAGAGTATTGTGTCATTGAGAAGAAGGGAAACCTCCATATCCCTAGACTTGTCATCTTGGAGCAGCAGTATGGCAAAAGTGGGTAGACCAAAGAGTTGTTCACAACAGAGTTGTGAACAGCTAATCGAAAACTTTAAGTGTTGGAAACCTGAAAGGAAAAAAGAGGTAGATAGAGGGAATTGTTTTTTGAGCTGAGTTCAGTAACATAAAGGAATTTAGTTCATTGATAGAGGTAGAATGAGGAGTTTCATAATGGGAGGAAAGAGGTTCTGCCAAATGTGTTTAAGACATGTGGATTGAAAGGGCTATGTGTGTCCACCATAAAAAATTGGGTCAAGTGTTGTCTTGTTCAAGGTATATTGGTTGTCAAAGGAATAACACCAGGCCCTAGTTGTATTCCTTGTATTAGTGTGACTGTAATGGGCCAACATCCCTGGTGCGAGAGCTCTAGATTATTCTATTACAGTTTGTAATTTAACGAAGAAAGTTTTGAAAAAGTTAGAAATTTTCATGTGCACTAATTAATTCCTTGATGTGTGTAGATTTCATTGTGAAAAGTTGATGTGTTGTGTCACTTGAGTGTGTTTGCATCAAAGATTCTAAGACCAAACCCAAATTCTCATGTGTCATGGAAATTCAACATATGCCTTGTTCACCTAAGAACTACATGTAACTGATATTAGACTACTCATGTCCAATCTCAATTGATCCCACTTAAGAAGTTACCAAGACAAGGCTCATCACATAAAAATGTGGTCGTAAAACAACTAAGAAACATAGTTTACATCTTGACATGCCACAACACTTGATATGTCCTAAATGCCTTGGAATTGTGTGGCATGTGTTAGCATCCCCTACATTCCTTGACATGATTTTACACTCCCTAACACACCATAACACTTCTTGACACACCTTGGTAGTTTAACATACCTTGGCATTGCCTAGCATATAACCTTGTAACCCCCTTTACACATCAAGAATGGAGAAGCTTTACCATGAAGGCTGGACACTATGTGATCCTTCACACCTTCCAACAGAATTCTTCAACACTTTGCTGTCTTCTTTTGCCATACGTCAAGTGCGGCAGCATCGCTAGATGCAGGTTTTGGAATTTTTGCATTTATGAACTCCTTCAACCCATTGTCATCCAGCACCGCTTCCATCCTGCCCTTCCATGCAATATAATTCGAGCTGCCCTCAAGGGCATACTCCAATCGCAATCCATTGAAATACATCTCAACTTCGACACCAAGAAATCACTGCTGCAAATTCGAATTCCACCAGCTCAAAACTCAACCGCTTCAATGTTTTGCAATTGCTCCAATGCTCAATATCCCTCTGATGCCATGTAGAAATTTATATAACTGATATGTTATATCTGAGATTCTCCTGATCACACACTATTTGACTTCATGCACAATACAAAATCTCTTCTACCATTGATCATTAATTGTGGAAATAAAAACAATCACATGCACACATTAAAACCATAAACATTCACACATATGAACACAATATTTATGGGAAAGCTTAAAGTTTAAAACCCCCAACTATATGTATATTATGTGTCATAGAGATCATGTAACAATCATTATACAAAGCTCCTCACAAGCTCTCAGTATAATCTCCAATTTCTACACACTAAACAGGTCCGATCTAGCAAATCACATGCTCCTATATCTGCCACCTGATAGCCTGCCTCTACTGTGCAATCACTGCTGAAGAATGGCTCTGATTGAACTCGAATTGGTCCAGGCTTGCTCAAGCAATCCTCATTGGCATCTCCAACCACTATGTGTTGCAAATCATGCAACACTATAGTCACAACTGATAGTCACACTGTTCTTTCACCTACCTCTTCACTGGTCTCCACTGAAACTGTCCATGCAATGTAGTTAACTAATGTATTATTTAGCTCATTAATGGGTTAATAATTAGTGAATTAATTAATAATTAATTCACACCACTCTCACTAGTGTATCAATTAGTTAGACTAGATACAACTAGCTCAACTATGTTTAACTCAGTTAAACTGAACACAACTCCACCAACTACCTCAATAACTCCACCAGACTCTATCACATGAGTTCTAACTGAAGTATCCATGCAATAGCTCCACTTAACCCTCAAGAATAGCGTAATTCCTTTTGTCAGATCTTGTGCCACATCTGTGCACTTAACTGATGTGCTCCAAGAGAATAAGATAATGTTTATAGTCCAAATATTATTAAGAGCTAATAATATTTGACATATCTACTTTTAGACAGGTAATCTAAAAATAGATTCCGCCCAATATGTCTAAAAATATAAGTCCATCTATTTTTTCCAACTTGACCAACCATCCACAAATAGCATCCTGCAACTCATTGAATATGATCGACATGTCTAAAAATAGACTTGCACCAAAAATAGCCTGCGGGCCCACTTAGTGAAGGCGACTTCTTTCCACTAAGCTCATCATCTTGTTGCAATCTCAACAACCCTAACACCTAGGACATCTTGACAAGTTGCCTTGGCCTCTAGCATGCCTTAACACTGCCTAGCATACGTTGTCAATCCCTCCTTAGCACAGTTGGAAGTCACTGACACTTCCAATCATAAACTCTTATTTGTTCATTTCCATGTATTTTGACGTAGTGTTCCCTTGTGTTTCCCGAGCACTCCTAGTTAACACTTCCTTGCACGTGTTGGCACATCTGGGATGCATCCCACCCTGATACTCTATCATTCCTTATCACTTCCAAGCATGCCTTTTCACTCCTCCTTATCACACATGGAGCTCATTGAAACTCCTTGTCACACACTATTATTCATTCATTTCCATGCATTGTGACATAGTGCTACCTTGTGTTTCTCTAGCACTCCCTAAAACACCTTGGCACACATTGGCACAACTTGGCATGCTTTCCTAGCACTCTATCATGCATTGGAATTGCCTAACATACCTTGTCACTCCCTTCTTAGCACACTGCCCATCAATACCTTTGTGATATCAGACTCCGTCTATAGGATGGAGTATGACCAAATAATTATTCATGTCTAAGCTCGAAAAACAAGACAATGTAGATTGATGCATGCACTTTCCAATCATGACAATCAATTTATACATCTTCTCAATATAAAAAACACGTAATATTTTTTCTCTACTAACTTTACAATATAAAAATCAATTTCACCCATAATGTTAGGATAAGTTGAATGATATGACCGAAAAGGTGGGAGGAGTATTTTGTGCTGTATTGAATAGGACTAGGGGACACACATGTAGCATGGATGGGTAGAAGTGGGATGTCCAAGCGTGGTTTACTAAGATCTATAATCCACACATTAGAGAATGAGAAGGGGGATTAAGACCTAATATCATAGGGGCTAGGGGACCTAGAGTGAAGGTAACAAGAGAAATTGAAAGGGGAACCCTCGATAGTGGTGACAAGGGGATTAGGGCCCCCATTATCACAACCAATAAGCTATTAAACCATAACCACTAAATTCCCTATCCCTTAACCCGAAGCCATAATACCTTAACCCCTACACTCATAACTCATAAGCCATCAACCCCTTGACGCATTAAACCTTAGGCCATTAACTCCTAACCTAGAATCCATGAACCCCCTAAGCACTAACCCCTTATTCTCTTAACTCATGACCCTTAAACCATAACTGTTAAACACCTTAAAACCTAACCCGTTAACCCCTAACACCTAAATCACTTAATTATTAATCCCTTAACCCCCAAATCCCTTCCCCCCCAAGCCCTTGTCCCTTAACTCTTAGCTCTTGAAGCCCTTAATCACTTAGTATCCAAGGAAAAAAACAACACCTCAAACCAACAAAATAACCTCTTAGGAGAATCCTTCACCTCTAACTAAGAATATTGGTACCATTTGATTTTTAGAGAACTAGGTATTGGTCTTGAGGGCGTGTGTTTGTGGGTAATGCCCTTATTAACATGTATACAAAATGTAGAACAACTGGATAATTTGCAAAACCTCAATAAGAATTGCTCACAATATCTACACTTCATGTTGACATGGAGCTTGTAGTGCTCTCCCATATAAGGAGTTGGTAAAGAATAGATCACTCATAATGACGCAACCTATTCAAACCTAATGAAAAAGGAGCTAACCCTTGATACAAATATTTTGTTTGCTAAAAAATGCAATTGTGTCAATGTAGAATACTATACATAGGAGAAAATAAAATGATATTATCCACATCAATGCCAGAAATAGCCTCACATTTTCCATGAGTGGTGAGCCAAGGGGTGAATATAGGGCACTATTAAAGTTAGATCATGTTTAAATTTCTTTTACATCACGATATTGTTCTCCATTAGGGTTGATGCATCATCACAAGGGAGCATGGCACTTTTGTGTGGGGGAGCGATTACAATTGTAACACAATTCAAGTGACACACCTCCAATGTAAATTACATCATTACATGTTTGTGTCAAGTTGTTAAAGAGGTTATTTATAAACAATAAATTTAGTACTTGGACTTCATCTTTTCATGGCCTTAACTCTAAGATGGATTTGTACTAGGAACACTTCATGAAAATAAGAGGGGGCTTTATTTTTTAGCCCACAAGAGCACTAGATGTTTCCCTTCAAATCCCCCTTGGTGGTTTCAAATTGGGTTTACATTAGTGTGTAGTTGAAACTAATAACATCATGATATTTCTCTTCTCAATAACATCTTCTAACTTTGCAATATACACAACATTGAGTTAAAAGATCACCTCATATGTAAATGCTCCATTTATTATGAGATTCAAGAGAATGTTCTATTTTCTTTTATCAAAATTTATATGATCCAAGATATTTTATTTTATTTTATCAAGTTATATGATCATTATATTTTCCAATATATATCTAACTATCTAACTATTTTTATGAAAAAGATATTTAAATTGAGATCTTGATATAATACGTTATGTGGCTTTCCCCTTTTGAAAATTTTCAAAGTGTCACCTCCTTCCATGTTACCTTGCATTACCGCCAAAATTAACAAGCCAATATTCAACTCCTTCAACTATCAAATAGTTACTCGGCTTTTCTCAATTGGGGAATTCTCAGTTTCATTCATATGGAAATTAGTTCAAGCTGTTCGGATCTGGTCACAACTTTGAAGTCACCTATTTCTCCGCTATCGATCAGCTTTGAAGTCGCCTCTTTCTCTGCTATCCACCGATCTTCATCTCACAGGATTCTTCAACTATCAAATGGTTACTCGGCTTTTCAATGGGCACTCGGATTTTCTCAGTTGGGGACTTCCGAGCTGGAAATTAGTTCAAGTTGTTTGGATCTGGTCACAGCTTTGAAGTCGCCTCTTTCTGTGCTATCCATCGATCTTCATTTTGCAGGAGATGGAAACAATTTTACAGTTAAAACCTTGGCGTTAGGGTTTCTACAAGGTATATTTTCTTTCAATACCAAGGTTTTACTAGCATTTTAAAGTTGGAGAGGGTAAACAGAGACCAACACATTAGTATGTTTAGTAATAACCCGCAGTTTCCAGCGGCTAAATTGGAGGCCCTGTCTAGTAATTTTTATCATGGAAGTCCCCGCAACGCTGGCAATTTATCCAGGTAAGAAAACTTTAGAGCCCCATCCACATTTGTTAGGATTCAATATAGGGCGCCATTTTGAATTTGATATTTGTTTATTTTCATTTGTTATTGCGAGAATAATTTTTTTTTACCAGTTATTCAGGTTCATAATATGCATAGTTATCCAACAGGGCCATGTGAAGATAATATACAGACCTATATAAAGGTCAGAAATGTTATGTTAGAAGGATTGATTATGGAATCATATGCTTTCGCTTGTAATAATCATTAATCCTAGTTCTTCTAGACCGCCTCTTTCTTTGATTGATTTTGAAAAGAGCAGAGAGATGGATGGCTGAGATCAACTTAGATTTAACATATATCAGGGATTTAAGATTGAGACTTCATAATTATGCCAAGTCATAAGAGAAATGTTCATGGACATATATAGAACAGAGACTGAGGTTCATAAATGTATTGAAATCAGAGGTCAGGATCCCTATCCAAACAGAGCAAGAGATGAATTTATGCAGTCCATAGCCAAACTGAAATCAACAAACTGTACCATCTGAACTATGCCAAGATAATATGCATAGTTATCCAACAAGGCCCTGTGAAGATAATATACAGACCTATATAAAGGTCAGAAATGTTATGTCAGAAGGATTGATTATGGAATCAGATGCTTTCGCTTGTAATAATCATTAATCCTAGGTCTTCTAGATTGCCTCTAACATTGCTTCAGGTATTAGGGCGCCGTTTTGAATTCGATATTTGTTTATTTTCATTTGTTACTGTGTGAATGAAATTTGTTTACAAGTTATTCAGATTGCATTTTTTTTCCAGATTTTGTTATATGCACATGAAACTGAGAGTTTGTTGTTGTTGTTTTGTTTTTTATTTTCATTTTTTTTAGATTGAGACTTTTGTTGTTGTGATTTTTTTAAGATTGAGACTTCTGTTGCTGTTGTGATTTTTTTTTTTAAGATTGAGATATAAGCTTTATTTATACCCTCCCTGTAGCCTCAATTTTCCTGGTGTCTAAGTGCACTAAAATCCATGGCTTCTTTGTTATTTCTAGTGTATATATCATAACCGATAAATTTCCAAGATAAAAAAACCAAAGATCAACCATACCACTGTGATGCCAATAAGCTGCCACTGAGATACTACAACCACTGTGATATCAAGCGCAGCAGAATATCATAATTATGCCAAGTCATAAGAGCAATGTTCATTGCCATATATAGAACAGAGACTGAGCTTCATAAATGTACTGAAATCAGAGGTCAAGATCCCTATCCAAACAGAGCGAGAGATGAATTTATGCAGTCCATAGCCAAACTGAAATAAAAAAAATGTACTGTCTGAACTATGCCAAGATAATATGCATAGTTATCCAACAGGGCCCTGTGAAGATAACATACAGACCTATATAAAGGTTAGAAATGTTATGTCAGAAGGATTGATTATGGAATCAGATGCTTTCGCTTGTAATAATCATTAATCCTAGGTCTTCTAGACTGCCTCTTTCTTTGATTGATTTTGAAAAGAGCAGAGAGATAGATGGCTGAGATCAACTTAGATTTAACATATATCAGGGACTTGCCAAAGCACCATGATTTCTGGACTGTCATATCAATACGGATTGTATGTCAGACTGTAAGTCTGAAGCCATCCTTACCTCATTCAAACATTATACATCATCTGAAGTAACTAGAAAAGCGAGGATGCGTCTCTAACATTGCTTCAGGTATTAGGGCGTCGTTTTGAATTCGATATTTGTTTATTTTCATTTGTTACTATGTGAATGAAATTTGTTTACAAGTTATTCAGATTGCATTTTTTTTCCAGATTTTGCTATATGCACATGAAACTGAGAGATTTTTGTTGTTGTTTTGTTTTTTATATTCATTTTTTTTATATTGAGACTTTTGTTGTTGTGATTTTTTTAAGATTGAGATATAAGCTTTATTTATACCCTCCCTGCGGCCTCGATTTGCCTGGTGTCTAAGTGCACTAAAATCCATGGCTTCTTTGTTATTTCTAGTGTATATATCATAACCGATAAATTCCCAAGATAAATAAGCCAAAGATCAACCATACCACTGTGATGCCAATAAGCTGCCACTGAGATACTACAACCACTGTGATATCAAGCGCAGCGGAATATCATAATTATGCCAAGTAATAAGAGCAATGTTAATGGACATATATATAACAGAGACTGAGGTTCATAAATGTACTAAAATCAGAGGTTAGGATCCCTATCCAAACAGAGCGAGAGATGAATTTATGCAGTCCATAGCCAAACTGAAATCAACAAACTGTACCATCTGAACTTTGCCAAGATAATATGCATAGTTATCCAACAGGGCCCTGTGAAGATAATATACAGACCTATATAAAGGTCAGAAATGTTATGTCAGAAGGATTGATTATGGAATCAGATGCTTTCGCTTGTAATAATCATTAATCCTAGGTCTTCTAGACTGCCTCTTTCTTTGATTGATTTTGAAAAGAGCAGAGAGATATATGGCTGAGATCAACTTAGATTTAACATATATCAGGGACTTTCCAAAGCACCATGATTTCTGGACTGCCATATCAATACTGATTGTATGTCGGACTGTAAGTCTGAAGCCATCCTTACCTCATTCAAACATTATACATCATCTGAAGTAACTAGAAAAAAGAGGATGTGTCTCTAACATTGCTTTAGGTATTAAGAATTCATTTTGATACCTATGCCTAAGTTGGAAGTTGAATCTTTAAACACCCTTATGTGGATGACGGAATGTACAAAATTGACTTAGATTCTATTAAGCCATCATTCGCATTTAGTCAATCTTTAAACTCATGGAATGGTCCTTGTAAAAGCCTCTTATGAACAATCTAATAGAGGAGAGATGGTAAAATTGCATCAAGGTAATATTGCAGAAATGAGAAACAATATGTCCACAGATATGACTTAGAGCATTTGTATTTAATCAGGACATTATCGACCAACCTTAGATTCTAGAATTGGCCATGAGGAATAAGCTCCAATACTTGGATCAACCAGCCAAAAAAAAACTTTACTGCTGAGATAATGAATAAATAAAAGTGTCCAAAAATTAAGTCACATCATACTGGGATTATGACTCTAAGAGTGATAATCATTTTAGGTTTCTCCACAGGTCGGCTCTTTTAAACCATATATATATTCTTAGAAGTAGGAACCTCGGCTTCTTTTCTTGGATGCATAAGGGACTCAAATCCTTTTGTAACTTCACTATGAGGCACCCAACAAGGCCTTAGGAGGGCTTTCAATCAATTTGAATTCTTTATCAGAAGGGCAACATAAGATCGGTCACCCACAGATATATACGATGCTTGGATCCCATAGGTGGTACATAATTCAAATTGCTTGAAAAACTTCTCAAATGAAGTAGGAGCCTCAGCTTCTTTTCTTGGATGCATAAGCATTAAGGCATGCCTTTGAAAGCTACAAATGCCATGAGTTTGAGAGGGACTCAACTCCTTTTGTAACTTCACTATGAGGCACCCAACAAGGCCTTAGGAGGGCTTTCAATCAATTTGAATTCTTTATCAGAAGGGAAACATAAGATCGGTCACCCACAGATGTATACGATGCTTGGATCCCATAGGTGGTACATAATTCAAATTGCTTGAAAAAACTCCTTAAATGATGGGTCCCTTTGTTAACTTTGTCAAGAGTTTGATTAGCCATTCAAGTTCACCGAATTCTGAGGTGGATTAGTGGATTGGAAATCTCAGACCTCATATTATGTGCCCAAAACTGCACTCTTCTAATCATGATATTTGAACCAGGTCTTGTATGATCTTCAAAAAGGAATTTCGCTCTTTATCCACAAAACTGTGGGTTGGTCACTGTGATGCACCAGATTTATATCATAATTTCATACTATCTGATCCTTTGAGGGCGAAAGAGGCCATGAAGATTTGACAACATTTCTAGTGATTTCTTTCCCTCTTTCTTGGGCTTGTCCTCAGCCTAGCTCTAATACCATGTTAAATTTAGCTTAACATGTTCTTACCATAGGACAGTCACATCAATTTTTATATATAGCCCAATTATCAATCCATATCAACCACATCAATTGAAATCATGATGACTATAACTGATAAAAGAACATAAGAAAATAATGCAGAGGATAAGCCAACACAAGAGGACACATGACTATGGCTCAAGCCAGGGAAAAACCCCAAGACGGAAAAAACCCTTGATCAGTTCTTATTATTCATAATCAGACTAATCTAATCTCTGATATAGAGCTTTGAGGCTCCTCCTCAACAATCCCTTGCCTTTATATATTGACCATGCTTTCAAACCCTCGAAACAACTTAACAACAGGCTGCTGTAGTGGCTTTCTTCCTGCAGTCTGTAGCAGACATAAACGTCACAAAAACACACAGAAAAATCAACTAAAGATACGTTGCCTTGCACAAAATTCCTATCCTCCAACTGTGGCTCTTATCTAACACAAAATCTGCACCCAAAACAGAGATACGCTGCCCAGACAGACCTTGCATCCTCCATGCATTATGTCACAGACCTACGACCCTTTCTCAATAAGAAAATGGAGCCCTAAACAGAGATGGGTCTGATAATAACCTCGACCCTGCCACTTGTGTCCAGCCTTATATGTTGTCCTATTTCAGAGGAGAAGACGAGCCCTTCAATGTGTCAAATGAGGAAGAAATCACCCCTTTATATACTAATCGGTGGAGTCGAAAAGATGTGACTTTGAGCTTCTTGAGCCAACTTATAAGGGAGGCCAACCTTAGTTGCCAATTTTAACAAAAATCCATCATGCACTGTAGTTGAACTTCTTACTCAATCACCTTTTCTTGCTCATGAATGCTTATGTTAAAGTTAGGCATTAATGAGTCTTGTTGTTGCCTAGATATTGTAAGCAGATAAACAATTTAATTATATTTCATTTTTATATATCAATTATACTTGGACATATTCACTCAACAACTAACATACTTGCGTGAGCTTCAGCCGAGGGCCATAGACGGGATCTGATTGGATGAACTCCTCCACATCCGCATCGGTCCACTTGGGCAGAGGTTTGTCCCTGCCAAGGATCTGCTTATACTTGTTCAAATATGAAAACCTCTCCTTCCAAAATTCCTTCCTGACCCCTAGAATGACGATTCCTGTTTTGATGAATTGTTCTCTCCCCCCATTTTTCTCCAACCTCCCAGTGATCCTTTTATCTTGCAGACTATTTGAATAGTTCAAGGCTTGTGAAGTTTTATCACTGTTTGAAGGACTAACCAAATAGAACTGTAGGTTCGTGCTTCCAAAAGGACACACCCAAGCTTACTGATCCAAGGGAAGTGTAACCACAAGTCAGCAAATAGGTGGCCAATCCACGTTTCTATGAGCCTCCACGAGATTGTTGTAATTCGAGCTTCTTGTCCAATAGGTCCGAGTTCTTTTTATTCTCTGTGGATCTGAGTTACGCACTTCAAGAGGATTCGAGCTCCATACAAGTGTGAATTATGCCACCACACGTCCAAGGAAGAGGCCATATTACTCCAAATGTGAGCTTATGCCTCAATCTCATATATACATATGTTGCAGAGCATCGATATCACATATATACATCGCATTGCAAGGGTATGGCACAATGTCGAGACCAATGATTAATGCGAAGACAATTTTTGAATGAATCTTAAATGGATAAACTCACAACAGAAATAAGACAAGAGCTCCTCGCTGACATGAGCAAGGAAGGGGAATCCTGTTTGCTTCATTGCTATTAGAACCAGACAAGTGGACCTCTAAAACTGGAAACTGGTGTCAACCAGAAAAAACTGTATGACCCAAAAATACTTAAGATATTCAAATTTTGATTTTAAAAAAAAACTCATGTACATCCATATGAATCCAAACCATTATACACAAATATGAAAATTTCTCTCATGTATATAGCTAGTAAGGATGCATATAATCAAAATAGAGCACTAAATACAATCCATATCTGAACCAAAATAGTTTTTCTCAAGGAATTCACCATGGCTTCCTGATGCTTAGCTTTGCTCTGCCATATGCAAGCTTCCAGTTTCAGCTGTTTGACCTGCTCCTCTAGTTCTCTGTTTCTAATATTGAAGTTCTCCATCTCCGAATATTTTTCCCTTATTTTCCTCAAGATGCTTTCCTCAATCATAGAAAGCATAGATAGATGCATCTGCCTCTTCCCTTCAAGATATTACCTCATCTGCCTGTGCCCTCACAAATTGATCAAGCTCTTCTTTCTGTTTTTGCAACTGCGATGCTATATTCTCTATTAGAAAATGAAGGGTAGAAGCTGCATCGCCTCTCATTGTAGATGGTATTGAAGAATTGACTTGTTCATCCTCAAATTCCAAACGGAGACCAGTTGATACAGTACCCACTGAGTGTGGTACATTCCCTAGTCCTGCAGCTGGGGCTTGCTGATGAAGGTCGCACAAATTTATTAACAAGGGTCTCTGATGTTGTAAAGCAATAATATCCACAACCTCCCTTTGTCTCTTTCGCGATGGAGGGTCCTTTGGCATATGGAACATTGCTCCATTCTACTAACCATGCATAGAATTAGCCACTGCATTGATATTTAGAAGAGCATAAAATATAATGCATTCAAGTTATATGGTTTTTAGATATGATAACCTATGGAATGACAATCCTCATAAGAACACTTTCCATGAGATTAGTTTCTTATCTAACATGGTTTCGAGGGGTGTCCCCAAGGCTTTGGAAACCACTCAGTGCCACCCATTATATCTTTTGGTGATTCTCAAAAGAAGAGGTTTCACTAATGGAAGCATCACAAACGGAGATAGAGACAAATTTAAACCTTATTCTTATGATGTTTATTTCCTTTTCAAAACCACCCCCTCCCCCAAACTCATGATTTTACAAGATTTTCTACCAGACTTAAGGAGGCAGAAAACAAATGGTGAGCGAACAGTGAAAGATGCAGCAAACAGTGGAGTAAATAGTTTCTAATATCACTACATTATAGATTATGCATCTACAAATTTGATTCTAATTTCTGGTTCATTGTTTGTAGAATGTCTGCAATTGAATTTGTGATTAAAAGTATGAGTTTTTAATGGTATCTGAGATTTAATCAATATTTAGAAGGGTGATACTAATATGCATTGATGAATCTTATTGGAAATGCGTATGAAGATATGGTGCAGATATTTCTCGTGGTGTTGCAGAGCTTCATGCAGCAAGTGTCTCGTGTATGAATCTCAAACCATCCAACCTTCTTTTGGATGCAAGAGGGCGAGCAGTAGTTTCTGATTTTGGTCTTCCAGAATTTTTGAAGAAACCTCAATGCAGAAGACCTCGCTCAACCCTAGAGGATGATGTGACAAGGACACATTCATGTGTGGAGTGTACTATGTTGAATCCTCATTATACAGCCCGAGAAGCTTGGGAACCACTCAAGAAGTCTTCTTTGAACATTTTTTGGGATGAAGGAAATGGAATTTCTTCAGAATCTGATGCCTGGAGTTTTGGTTGCACCTTGGTTAAGATGTGCACTGGAGAAATTCCGTAAGTTATATTGTGTCTACCCTTGTGTTTGTAGTTGAGAAGTCCAATCTTCAATTCCCTTTTTCTTCTGTAATGTGCAAAGATGGTACCCTCTATATGAAACACACTTGCTAGATATTTAATGAGATTTGTTATGCAGGTGGAATAACCTAAGTTCAGAGGAGATCTATAGGGTTGTTGTCATGGCTCAAAGGCATCCACCTGAATATGCTAGAGCTGTGGAAGATGATTGGTGAATGTTAACAGTTTAAGCTTTCGAAGAGACCCACTTTTCATGCAATGCTGCCCATATTTTGACGCCATTTGCAGGAGATTCCTCTTAGCCCTCCTGCAAGTCTAGACAAGTAAGAATATACTGGGAAGCTTTATGTTGCTATTTGAAATGTAAGGCTTTCTTTGATTAGTTTAATTTTAACTTATGGTATATTTGCTTGATGCAATTGATGTGAAGCGTATTTAGCATGTACATATGCAGTTTTATGTCGCTATTTGAAATGTAAGGCTTTCTTCGATTAGTTTAATTTTAACTTATGGTATATTTTCTTGATGCAACTGATGTGAAGCGTATTTAGTATGTACATATGCAGTTTTCTCACAGATTTGTTATTTCCTGTGTTACTTGCTAGTTACTATACTGCTAAGATGGCACAATTAAAAACAGTTGTGACTTTCACCATAGAAAGTGGAAAATGAGCTGCATGACTTTCCATCAATGTTAAACAAAATAAGTAGATCAGTCAGGTGAAGAAATATTTCTTCCTTAAATATGATTACTGATTAATGATGGACCAAATTTTACTGGGATATTGTACTATTTTTGTCATGCCCAGCTTGAGTACTGTGTAACCACTTTTTGGTAGAGGCATACTTCTTTTTGTCAAAAAACTTAATTGCAACAGGATTACCATTATTTGCCATTGAGCTGAGCCTGAGAGTAAGACTGAAATCTATAATTTTTTTTCGGGTAAAAAATCATAGATTTCATGGTTGCTCATGGTAGTGATCCATCAAAAGATTCCGAGACTACATGGATAGAGCCATCTCCTTCATCTATCTTGGAATTTTTACAGGATACTCAAATGTTCTTCATCATATGGTCTCAGAAGGGGATGTGGAAGGTGTTAGGTGATTCTCTTTACTCTCCAAAATTTTTGTTGTTTGCATGAATTTTTGTTCAAATAGATTTCTCAGTTATATGGCTATAGTTTTATCTTTGACAAGCAATGATTTTCATTTACGCTATGCAGAGATTTACTTGCAAGAGCTTCATTTGGAAAGACTGGAAACTCAGTTGGCCCCCTAACAATGTTTCACACCCTTCTGTAGAGTGTATTTGGGCTGATCCAATCTACTCCTCTAGGCTAGCAAACACCTGAGCTCCAATCTGCCAGGCTAGCAACAACTCTTGTACATCAGAGTGTTGCACTTCGGCACCGTCCTTCATCCAACCTTCAACTACTCTTCGTCCTTCAAGATAGCTTGTCTGGGGCTACTTTGGGTAGCCAATCTCGCTACCCTCAAACAACTCTATGACACCCAACCATCCACTGCGGAATGTTCCACCACTTGAAGTGCTCTCGACACCCTTGTCCACTTCACTGCTTGGCTTCCACAATCAAAAGCAAACTAATCGAATCCGGTCACTTCTTGACCCAAAACACCTCCACAAAAACTGTTGTTACAATACTGTAGTACTGCTGTCCTGGTTAGGGCACTTTGCAGGCTGCACTAACCACTAACCAGCCATTGGACAACCTACTCCTAGCTGCGGCCTAGGCAAGACGAGGTGCCCTATGTATGGGCTATTGTTGTGGGCATGTGGCAGCCATAAAAGACTCTACGCTGGCCTGTTTGGAGTGGCTAGGCCTGTGACCTACCAAAGTTCACTGCGGCTCCCTTACAACATACCCAATCCACCTTCCTTCTCCACATGCAGCCCTCAAAACAGTGCGCAAAAGGCTCCTCTTCCAGCGGATCACCATGATCACACTTTTTCTGTAATGCGTGAATGAGGTTTTTTTTTTTAATCTTTGTATAAATTCATTAGATGTGAAATTATTGCTTAGTATTTTATTGTTGTTTACCATGCCTACTGGAAATTAGGAACAAATGCCATGTTTAGATTATTTCCTTTACAATTACTCTATCTCTGCTTTCAATTATTTTATGTCCTTTTTGAAACAAATGGGTTGCATCTCCTGACTAAGAAATTCTCAACTAGGTGTTCCCAATAACTATAAACCTGAACTCTGCATTAATATGGTGGCTTCTAAGCTCAACAAGCATATTTAGATGAATGGTACTCTATGTAGATGTGGGTTTCCCTTCGGTTTATTGTTTTAGGCAGTGTTACAAAGACAAATATTTGGAAGGCTGGGAAAAACAATACTAAAATTTTGGTTTAGAGTATGAAACTCGGAAGAGTTGCGATCGTAGATGCTTTTCTTTTTTATTAAGAAATGGATTTTTAAATCAAACTTCTTGTCTCTTGCCAAAACTAAACTTCTTGTATAAATTCATTAGACATGAAATTATTGCTTAGAATTTTATTGTTGTTTACCATTCCTACTAGAGATTAGGAACAAATTCTATGTTTAGATTGTTTACTTTACAGTTACTCTATCTCTTCTTTCAATTATTTTATGTCCTTTTTGAAACAAATGGGTTACATCTCCTGACTAAGAAATTCTCAACTAGGTGTTCCCAATGAACTATGAACCTGAACTCTGCATTAATATGGTGGCTTCTAATCTCAGCGAGCATATTTAGATGAATGGTACTCTATGTACATGTGGGTTTTCCTTCGGGTTATTGTTTTAGGTAGCCTTAAAAAGGAAAATATTTGGAAGGTTGGGACAAATAGTACTAAACTTTTGGTTCAGAGTATGAAACTCAGAAGAGTTGCGAGCATAGATGCTTTTCTTTTTTATTAGGAAAGGGTTTTGTTAATCGAACATGTTGTCTCCTGCCAAAACTAAAATTGCTGTAAATTTCTCTGAAAAAGGCTTTGGTGCACAATGTAAAGTCAGTTGATCCTTTCACCTTCCATTTTCTATGTATCCACCATCTTAGTGCTTGCTATGAAGGTGAAATGCTTGCTAACCGATAAAGAACAACAGGACCAGTCAGGTACTAAATGTTTTAGGTCGCTGTGACAAGTAATCTTCAGGCATATGTTGTGTGGATATTTTTCTAAGCAGCTGCAGAGGCATCCTGGAAGCCTTGGATTCTTCCCAGCTGGACACAGTAATTTTGCAGTCTCCTTTAACCCAACAATAGCATCCTTATATGATGGTTTGGAAAGAGAGTCCACTGCCTCGTCAATTGGAGCAGCCATTGGCTCTCAAAACTGCAGCAATTTGCAGAACTTGTCTATTTACCTTCAATTTTTGGCTAACATTGCCCTTTGACCCAATTTGTGATTAATTATTTGGGAAAAAGTCCTTTGAAATTTGTGACCTTCTCTCCACAAATCCTTGATACATTTCCTTGCATCAAAAAAACTTTATGGATCTTTGCTAGGAATGCAGTTGTAGGGACATTGACTTAAAAGCCAGTTTGGAAAAAAACTTTGTATAGCAGTTTATTGAAGGTGTTTGTGAGACATCTTTTACTGTTGTTAGAATATACGTTCAATTATTAGTATGCCCTTCCTCTTCATTCTGTGGTGTAGGAGGTTTATCTGCTTTTCAGATAGGGAATTTAAGAATAAATTCTCATGTTTTGTCACCATAAATTCTGTCTACATCTTCCATTTATCATTCCCATATAGCTCTATGTTGGTTTTTGTCATTGGTGAAACTACTCGGTTGTTTTTTTGTACTTAAGTCATATGATACAGGGACATGTGGATAATTGAAATGTTCCCTGAAATCTTTGACCTTCTCTCCACAATTCCTTGATACATTTCCTTGCATCAATTTTTTTTTATGGATCTTTGCTACGAATGCAGTTGTAGGGGAATTGACTTAAAATGTAGCTTAACATAAATCTTTGTATACCAGTTTATTGAAGGTGTTTCGGAGACATCTTTTAAGGTTTTTAGAAGACAGTCTTGGACCAACTTTAAAACAGTCCTGTAGCAACAATTGAAAGCTTTTTTAAAACAACCCCGAGATACCCCTTTGTAGCACAATGAAGACCTTCTCATGATGGATTTATAGCAGGTTTAAATTCTTACTTTGGACAGTTATTTGAAGCATTTGAAGACCTAGAACAACCTCCTTGGAGAAACTATTGAAGGATCTTCGAAGAAGACTTGGATTGACATTGAGAGAAGTATATTGGGCATACTTTCGACTAGTATTTAAGAAGACTCTTGGTCAATACATATTGAAGTGAATTTGAAGAAGTCTTGGGGATATTCTTGCCTATTATCCTAAGTTCTTCAAACACAACAGAGGAAAAACAAACAAACAAACAAAAAATCTCAAAAGTATGTCGACATAAACCTTATCTGAATTCCTTATCTTGCACTATAGCATCATTGTATATAAATGTAGCAATTGGGTTTGGTCTAGATCTTTCAGAAAACATTGATACTCCCATATCCCAACCACGCTCATACCCATGCTCAAGTTTCATATTGATTTTGAAAACTTTAGGCCTTGGAGCATATCATCCAATCATACCAGTGCCCTATTTGGGCACCTTGCTACATCCCAACTCATCACCAATGTTAATTATAATAGAGTAAAAAACATAGTGATTTGAATCTCGGCTCAGCTGCCAATGTCACCATGAAAAACCTAAACCCAAAACCCCCACTCTATAACTGCAAACAATGCCTACTGCATTGCAATCCACTCCATCCTAATACACCAGTGATCATAGCCTTTAAGCTATAAAACCTGGCTATTCTGATTTCTATGGTACAATTTTCATTGCAAAATGATGGCAGTATTGACCACTTGCCCGTGCTTGACTTATGTGACATGGCTACTCCTACCTTGCAGGAAGCATGGATGTTGTAAGCCTACACTATTTAAGCATTCATAATTACAAATCCCTTGGACTTCTTTTGTATTTCATTTCTCTGCCTGCAACCAACGAAAAATAGCTTCGTTACATCTTACAAAATTTCATTATGAAAGTTTATTTGTTATAGATCTTTTCAAATTACAAATTTTCTGTTATGTACATATCAAATTCAAAACAAAAAAAAATATTTCCATCATCTAACATTAAAATTGCAACAATAAATGCTTCTTTCATCTCATGCCATTTTATGATTTTTTTTTTGTTTTATTCAATTGGTATTTTTTCATAGACAATTTCATTCCATTGAATTTGTCTTTTCTTATCAATTATATAGTTTATAATTCTATTTCATTGAATCTGTTTAAGTTCTTGTAATGATTGTATGGATATAAAAAAAATCAGAATTTGGCAACTTGGATATTATGGGAATTCAATTAGTTGATATTGTCAGGTATCTAAATCTGTTTG
Source organism: Pinus albicaulis (assembly GCA_034641835.2). NCBI lineage: Eukaryota > Viridiplantae > Streptophyta > Pinopsida > Pinales > Pinaceae > Pinus > Pinus albicaulis. The sequence goes on along the minus strand of CM076575.1, from coordinate 1,492,903,136 downwards.
GAAACAACTTAGAGACAAGGATGATTTGTTGGTATATGGTGCTAGAGGAAATGATTTCTAAGAAATCACAAGTGTTGAAAAGAGCAAGGTGTTTTCCAAGGATTATTGAGTATCCAAGGAGAAACTGGATCGAAAACTATAGTGTTTAAGTAGTTTAGGTTTCTCTCAACAACAAATTTTGTATTTAGCAAGACACAGGCCAATTATTCTAATGCTTTTAGAGGAAAAATTGAAGAGTAATGTAGGTGTTTTGGTCAAAACCATGGGATTTCAACTGGATTATATTGTTAGGTACCCAAATCTGTTTGCAAACAACTTAGAGACAAAGATGATTCATGTGTATATGGTGCTAAAGGAAATGAAGTGTTAGCAATTAAAAGTGTCACAAAGAGAAAGGTGTTTTGAGGATTATTGAGTTGAAAGAAAAGCTTTTCCATGATATTTACTACAGAGGGAAAGCTGGTAAATTAGTCATTTTCAAGGAGAAACGGAGTGAGTTTTCTCACTCGAAAATATTGATGAGAGTTTCCATAATTCATAAAAAAAACTGATATGAATTTTTTTATACATTATTTTTCATGTTAAAGTAATTTTCCTTTAGCTGGAGAACTTATGGTAAAGGAGTTTCACATTCAGTTAGAATGTTGCTCTAGATAATTTCTATGGCTTCCTTAGCCCAAGAAGAGTTCAAAAAAACAGGCTTGCAATATTAAAGTTATACAGCTGCAAGTAGCATTTTTGAAAAGAAGATTTAAAATTATGATTAATTTGACAGTAATGTTTTCTTTCCTTTTCTACGTACAAACCAACATCCTCTTCTGAACCATCTAACGCCTATGGCTTCTTTAGCATGTAAATAATTCAAAAAAACGTATTTACAATATTAAATTTATACAACTTCCAGTAGCGTTTTTGAAAAATAGATTTAAAAAATATGAATGATTTTAGAGTAGGGATTTCTTTTTAGTTCAAGATACAACAGAACAAAAAAAGAAAATTAATTTTTTTTATTATCAAGACATCATTTTAGAGTTGGTTTGTTGTAGTGTCTCTTATACGTAACTATTTTTCCCTCAACCCACTTTTCATAACTTCCATAACCATTAGGTAGGGACATGCAACTTCGATGATGTTTTTCTTGTTTAGTAAAAGATTGTCAAGACTTTAATTTATTGAAAGTTGTAGAATTTACAATCTATAAAGTTTCAAGATATAATTTTTAAAAGTCTAATTCTTTAAAGGGTGCTAGCTCAATGGAAGAGCACTTGCTTTACAAGCAGGAGGTTGGTGGTTCAATTCCATCATGCCCTAATATTCATATGGAATGGCGACGATTAGTTTTTGGTGACGGAAGCTCTTATGACCATCACCAATGAGCTATGGTGACATTTTTCGACCATTACCAAAATATGAAATGGTGACGGTCATTGAACGCCACCATATATACACATCAATAGTGACGACCATGAAGGTTCCATCACCATAAATCATTTTTGTTGATATGAAATGGTGAGGGTCATTGTTTGTCATTATAGTGATTATTCGTGACGGACCTTGATGTCACCAATGAGTTTATGGTGACGGTCAATGAACGTCGCCATATATATGCACCAATAGTGACGACCATGGAAGATCCATCACAAAAAATCGTTGTTGTTCATATGAAATGGTGACGGTCACTATCTGTCATTATAATCAATATTCGTGACAGACCTTGAATGTCACCACAACACATACTTTCGGTGACGCCACTTTTGGTGACGTTTAGTTTTTTGGTGACGGAGGCTATTGTCCGTCACCATTGCTCATATGAAATGGTGATGGTCACTATCCGTCACTATAAATCCTTATTGGTGACGGACCTTGAATGTCACCACAACACCTATACTTTCGGCGATGCCACCTTTGGTGACGTTCAATTTTTGGTGACGAAGACTCTTTTGACCCTCACCAATGAGTTTATGGTGACCATTTTTGCCCCTCACCAATGTCCTTTTTTCTTGTAGTGAATAAAATGTACACTCACCTGAAATGTTTGCTTCTTGAAACTATAAACTATTTGTAATTGACTACTACCTTTTAAGGGCACCACATGTCAATATCACGTTGAATATGGAAGGAATTACATATATATCTCACAGTCAACATTATACCATTAATGTGTATAGAAAATAGTGATTTTAATTTTCAACTTAGGATTTAGTTTAAGTGTGGTTGAATTAATTGATTGCATTGATTTTTGCGAATAATGTTGGATTGCATTGGTTCCAGTATATATTAATGGATTGGAGGGTGTAGAGAGAGAGAGAGAGAGAGGAGGAGAGAGCGAGGGAGAGAGAAATGGAGTTAGAGGGGGAGAGAAGGGGAGTGAAAAGGGAGACATGGAGAGAGAGAGAGAGAGAATGTATGTTTGTGAGGTGATATAGAGAGACAAAGAAGGAGAGATGGAGGGAGATATAGATACATATGGAGGGGGAAGAGAGAGAGAGAAAAGGAAGGAGAGGTAGAGAGAGACACAAGGTGATGTGGGAGCGAGGGATGGGGAGAGAGAGAGATGAGGGAGAGAGGTAGGGGTAGATGGAGAGAGATAGGTGTACATTAACTGGATGTATGATATATGATGTGCATTGATTTCGATGTAAACACAAAAATTTATTAACAATATGCATTCATTTTTGTGTTGCCGTACAATTAAACTATAAATAAAATAATTTCATTTCATTTTAGATAAAATGTTCACTTACCTGAAATGTTTTCTTTTTGAAACTATAAACTATTTGTAATTGACTACATTCTTGTTATTCCCATATTCCATCATTCATCATTGTTAGTCACTTTGCATTCAAACGAGGTAATAGAAAACAACTACAATAGAAACTTACTTAGGTTTTAGCACTCCATAAGTCGCAATTATTAACTCTGGAGAAAGCTACTACAATAACTAGAGTTAAATATTTGAATGATCTATGATTTGAATAGCCCTTTTCATATGATCAATATAAAAAGATGTCAAAACTTGTCACTTTGCATTCAAATTTTTTATTTCATCATTTTTCATCATTCAAGTTATTAAAAGTCTCTATCATCTCAACGAATTGAGGTAACTCAACAAATTTAGAATTAAAATGACCATATTGATCTTATACATATTTAACATATTTAAAATGATTAGATGTTCAAACATTTCCCCAAAAAAAGTTTACACCTAGTGAGATTTGATCTCTTTGGGCATTTGATAAATTTGGAATTAAGATAGATCTAGAATAGTTATATGATTTGATCTCTTTCAACCGTTGATAAATTTGGAATTAAGATAAATGTAGAGTGATTATATTAACAAAAAGTAATAGTTGTTAAAAATTTATTTTGAAATTATTATATTATAATAATTTCAAAATAGTTACCAAATTTTGGATTGAATAATTTGAAATTTTAATGTAATAATTATTAAAAAAGTATTTTGAAATTATTATATTATCATAATTCCAAAATAATTACCAAAATTTGGATTGAATAATTTCCAGTTTTAATATAATACTTATTAAAAAATTATTTTGAAATTGTTATATTATAATAATTTCAAAATAGTTATCAAAATTTGGATTAAATAATTTTCAATATTGTTTTGCAATAGTTGAAACTACTACATAAATTTACATTTAAGACTTTTGTGATCCATAAATTAGATAAATGTCTTTCTAATTAATTGATATGATTACTTAGTTTGAAAAATTAGTTCACCAGATTCTAATAATATGATTAATAAAAAAACATGTTGATGAATATCAGAAAATTTATTAAAAGGAATTAAATAACATTTTTATTATATAAAATTAAAAACAATTTCAAAATAAATAAAAGTTGAAATTGGGGGATGGATTTAGGTACGTGGATAAGAGGCGTTGACTTTTAAAATCCAATTGCAATAACAGAAATGAATTTTAAAATTTGTTGGTTTTGTCGTTTAGCAGAGTTTGGGTGGAGTATCACGTGAAGCTTTAATATTTTAAAGGGAAACTTTAAGTATCACACTTATCAAAACCTTCAGAATCATATTTTGATGTTTTACTGAAAGTTTTGAATATATGTATATAAACCATCACAATTATGTATATTTGTTTAATATACCCAACGATAATTTGAATATATATATATATATATAAACCATCACAATTATGTATATTTGTTTAATATACCCCATGATAATTTGAATATATATATATATATAAACCATCACAATTATATATATTTGTTTAATATACCCAATGATAATTATGTATATTTGTTTAATATACCCAATGATATCTTTGGAAACAATGGCAATGGCATATATACATGAACAATCGCTATTATATATACACACATATATACAATAGAACTGCAAAATAACAGTTTTGGCCATGGGCATCCCTGCGTTTTTCACAGTTAATTCACATAGCGTCACTATCCATGAGGTGCCATGGCTCTGGCCTCTCTCATTTGTTGTTACAGTTAGCCTGCTCTACCTTTTCGGCCTGCACATGAAGCTTTCCAAAAGCCAATACAATAATAGTGCGTATTCAATGCAGGCCCAAACGTCTGTGTTTGAAATCCTGAGAAATCGGCACAGGCTTCTCGAGTGGCAAACAGAAATTCTTTCTTCATCCCGATCTCAGAGCGTGAGGGTATCAAATGTACCGGGAGGAATCCCGGGAGTCCTCACATCGAATCCTGCAAATGTGGAGCATGTGCTGAAAACCAATTTCGAGAATTATCCAAAAGGGCAGCGTTTCAGATTCCTTTTCCACGATTTCTTGGGCAGAGGGATCTTCAACGCCGACGGGGAGCTATGGAAGATGCAGAGGAAGGTTGCCTCCTACGAATTCAATACCAAGTCGCTCAGAAGTTTCGTGGTGGAGACGGTGCAGTGGGAGATTCGGAATCGGCTCATGGTTGTGCTTCACAATGCAAGCGAACGAGGGGAGCCTGTGGATCTGCAGGATATTCTGCAGAGATTTTCATTTGACAACATTTGCAAATTTGCGTTCGGGGTCGATCCCGGTTGCCTCCATCCTTCTCTGCCTGCTACGCGGATTGCAGAAGCCTTTGATTCCGCTACAGAGATTTCATTCGGGAGATTCCATAGCTCCCAAGGTCATGATGGGGATCAAGCGCCTGCTCAACGTTGGATCCGAGAGACGCCTTCGCGAAGCGCTTGGTGTGGTGGATGAATTTGTTGAGGATGTTATTCGATCCAGAAGGGAATTACTACTGCATGATGAAGATCAACATCACGATCTTCTTTCCAGATTCATGGCGGCGATCGATCACAAAGGATTTAATCATGAGCTGCTGAAGGAAATGGTGATTAGCATTATGTTGGCGGGCAGAGATACTACTGCCGCAGCTCTCACATGGTTTTTCTGGCTGCTTTCATCTCATCCTCGCGTGGAAGAAGCCATTCGCCATGAAATTCTGGGCGTCTTAGTCAAACGTGGAGTCAATGAAGAAGAAAGAGGGGAAGTTCTGTTTAATTACGAGGAATTGAAATGCATGCCATATCTCCATGGTGCCCTGTGCGAGTCAATGAGACTGTACCCTCCCATCCCTGTAGACGCCAAAATTGCTTCTAGGGATGATGTGTTACCAGATGGAACAGCTGTAAGCAAAGGGTGGTTTGTAGCTCACAATATCTATTCAATGGGTAGGATGGAAAGCATCTGGGGCAAAGATTTCATGGAGTTCAGGCCAGAGAGATGGCTGGACGTGGACGGGAACTTTGAGGTGGAGAACTCATTCAAGTTTCCTGTATTCAACGCGGGACCTCGGATTTGCATGGGGCAAGAGATGGCCTTCATACAGATGAAGTCCATCGTTGCCTCTCTTCTTCATCGCTTTACACTAAAGATAGATGAGGGATCATACCGTCCACAGTATACACTCTCAGTAACTCTGCGCATGAAAGGTGGTCTGCCAGTTATTGTTACCACTCTATAGCCTACACATGATTGCAGCTGTCTTCCCACACTCGGTTCAACCCTTCTTAAACATCTGAATATGCCGTTAATTTCTTTTTTTTCGCTTTAGTAGAGGACCTCTTCAGATTCATCAATCCAGTTATTGTTACCACTCTATAACCTACACATGATTGCAGGTGTCTTCCCACACTAGGTTCAACCCTTCTTAAACATCTGAATATGTCGTTAATTTCTTTTTTTTCGCTTTATTAAAGGACCTCTTTAGATTCATCAATCTAAAGAGTTACTGGTAAATAAAAAGTTTGACAATAATAGTTTAATTGGCTTGACAGTATATTTTAATTGTCTAGTTTCTGTACATGGATGGTATATTTTAATAATCTAGTTTCTGTACATAGATGTTGTTATTGCAAAATGTTTATATCAACTTTATGATAGATGTAATAATTTCTCATGTGACGGTATATTTTAATAATCTAGTTTCTGTACATAGATGTTTGATTCAAAATATATTTTGAAATGTTATTATTGTAAAATGTGTATATCAACTTTGTGATAGATATAAAAATTTCTCATGTTATTGAGAAATTTTTTTTCTTCTTATTAATATAAGAAAAAAAATACATTTTAATGAGATGATTGGTAAGTTTCTATCAGTTTTTCAATATCTCTTTAATGTCTATATCTTATCATATACAAATTTGTCTGTATTTTTCTATATTCATTTATTAATTACGTACATTGCATAATGGTCATACAAAATAACATAAAACAAACAAAATATAGAGTGTGTTTGCTAGTTAAGTTGTTTTGAAATTTTTTATTTTAGAGTAAGTTGAGAATCTGATTTTTCTCTTTGTATATATGACCAAATTCAACATGCTGGAATGTGCTTATCAGAATCTGATTTTGCTCTTTGTATATATGACCAAATTCAACATCCTGGAAAGTGCTTATGAGATGTTGGATTCTTCTCATCTAGTGAGATAGGATATGAGATCAAACAGAGTGAAATCCTTAACCCAATAGATATGTAGTTTTTCATAGACTATTATCATTTATATGATTTTATACTATATTTTATATTATTTTATAGGTAATGTTCATATTTGAATTTAATATAAACTTTCAGTTTGTTTATTAGTTATATTTGGAGCAAGATGCATCTCGTTATTTAAATTTATGGATAGATTGGGTTATTTCATCATTGTAGTGAAGATTAACTACGTTAGATGGTCCCAAATATAGACAAAAAAAAATTGATTATGTGATTTATAGAAAAATATTCTCAAAAACATTGACTTATGTTTACCTTAAACATCATGTAATGTAAAGTATTTAAATGAAAATATATTCATTTTAATTAATAAACTCAAAGATAAAAAATTTTAAATCTGTTTTTAAATTACTAAACCCAGAAATAAAAAAATTTATATCTGTTTTTTTTTTCAATTTAAAAAGAAACTTGTTTTAATAAAAAGTTAACTTTATATTTTTTATTTCAATAAAATTCATAATTTCAATTTAAAAAAAATGTTTTAATAAAACATTAATTTCATATTTTTATTTAATAAAATTCATAATTAAAATAAAAGATCATAAGCTATAAATACACTTTTTTGTTTTATTAAAAAAAATTACATTTAGATAAAAATTTTGTATTACATTTCTGTAAATGGCAAAGGTATAATGTGACTTGTACTTGTGATACTTCCATCTTAAAGTGAAAGTCTACACATAATGTTGACATTAGATCAGCCTAAATTGTGATTTTAGTAATTTAGCTGGTGGATTTCTTTTCTTTTCAACTAGTCAAAGGGTTAGAGTGCACAAAACATTGAAAATATGTTAATCCCAAAAATATGGGAAATTAAAGGATTATAAATAAAATAAAATAAACAAATTAAAAAAATTACTTTTGATATATTTCCTCATGTTCAGAGAGTATCATATCGTTTAATATTATTATAGAAAATATTAAAAATATTTTAATTACAAAAATTTGGGAAATTAAATGATTATAAGTACAATGAAAATAAATAAATTTAAAAAAAATAATTTTGATATCTTTGCCTATGCTATAATTTCTAAAATATTTCTGAATTTATCTAGATAGCCCAACAAAACTCCATTTATTATTTAACTAAATATATAAAATATCATCATATCATTATCTAATTTTTAAGGTCATGGCTAATCTAGACACTAAATTGGTGTATAAGACCCCTTTGTTTATGCACTTCTTTGGGCTTCATTGGCATGGAATTTATGTCACTTAACATTCGAGGTTGAAACTTGAATATTCATCACATTTATCATATCCCATATTACAAAATTTAGAATCCATTTACACTCAAATTTTTGAAATATTTCAGAATTCATAATTTATATTTCATATTTCTCAAATGATAAATGTTTAATTTTTTTATAAATACCATTTTTATCTTAATTACAAATCTCAAAATATTTTTAAATTGAATCCTAATTATTAGTAGTTACAGGCAGAAGAATTATGAATGTTGAATCTTCACAATGTGTAAGTATATTGATTATGATTTGATGATTAAGATAGAGGTTTGGTCTCCACCTAAAAATCTTAAGAATTATGAATGTGGAATCTTTACAATGTGTAAAAATATTGATTGTGAAAAGTGATGTGGTTTGATGCTTAATATAGAGATTACAGAAAATTTTAAGGATGGAAATTTAGCTTAAAGTTTAGAAACTTTGGCAAATCTCACTAGGTCATAATATGCAATTTGTAAAATTCTTGTAGATACTTTTGTAAAAATATTCAAATTTATAATAATTCATAATGAAAAGTTGAGTAAGTTTGACATCATATAATATGAAAAATTTTAAAAGCTAAAATTAGGTAATTAAAGATATGTATATTGTTTTTTTTTTTGAATCGAAGAAAGAGTATGTATGTAGTTACAAACTGTTATGTAGTTACAAACTATTACAATTAAGTAATTAAAGGTAAATTTAGTGTTATTTAAGAAATGAGAATTACGAACATTCATCATTATTGCTCAAGATAAATATGTCATGTGAAATAATTTGGAAATTTAAAAAGATCACATATTTTAAAAAAATTCATTATTAATTTAATTTTTTATATATTAAGAAATACTACTCAAGAATAATAAAACAATTGTCACATAAATAATATATAACAAAAAAACCATGTATTTTTGGAATAATAAAATAGTTGTAACAAAAATAATATAGAACAAGAAAAACAATGTATATTTGGATGTATGAAATTTAGATACATTTTATTAAGTGAAATTTTAAAAGAATAATGGTTATAAACATTTAAAAATAGTTTTATTAAATAATTAGTTTAGATCTATATTATTGATGAGAGGGATCAATGAGGTTTGCATATCAAGACATTTGATCCCCTTGGCTCATGGTAGATCTAGAGTTAGGCCATCTTAATTTCCCCTTTTAGATAAACCACATTCCACATGAATACATGAGTCAATACCATGCATTGTTTTTATAGTTTAATAAATAATTTTATTAAATAATTAGTTTAGATCTATATTATTGATGAGAGGGATCAATGAGGTTTGCATCTCAAGACATTTGATCCCTTTTGGCTACTGGTAGATCTAGAGTTAGGCCATTTTAATTTCACCCTTTACATAACCCGCATTCCACATGCATACCATGAGTCAATACCATGGGTTGTTTTTATAGTTTAGTATCATTTTTATTTTTTATTTGACCTAGTTAAAATTTTCATTACAATATGTCAACCTTTTTATTTAATTTACTTTTATTTTTATTTTTGTGTAATTTGACAAAGTCACCAAAACCTAAATTCAATAACTAAAAATAAAATAAAATAACAACATTATAAAAAACATATATAAAACTTTAACTTGTGAATCTAATGGCCTAAAACAAATTTTAAAAGAATAATGGTTATAAACATTTAAAAACAATTTTATTAAATAATTAGTTTAGATCTATATTATTGATGAGAGGGATCAATGAGGTTTGCATATAAAGACATTTAATCCCTCTTGGATCTTGGTAGATCTAGAGTTAGGCCATCTTAATTTCCCCCTTTAGATAAACCACATTCCACATGAATACCATGAGTCAATACCATGGGTTGTTTTTATAGTTTAGTAAATAATTTTATTAAATAATTAGTTTAGATCTATGTTATTGATGAGAGGGATCAATGAGGTTTGCATATCAAGACATTTGATTCCTCTTGGCTCTTGCTAGATCTAGAGTTAGGCCATCTTAATTTCCCTCTTTACATAAACCACATTCGACATGCATACCACGAGTCAATACCATGGGTTGTTTTATAGTTTAGTGTTAATTTTATTTTTTATTTGACCTAGTTAAAATGTTCATTACAATATTTCAATCTTTTTATTTAATTTACTTTTATTTTTACTTTTGTGTAATTTGACAAAGTCACCAAAACCTAAATTCAATAACTTATTAAAAAAAAAAACTAACATTATAAAAAACATATATAAAACTTTAATTTGTGAATCTAATGGCCTAAAACATTTCAATCATCTAACATTTCATCCAATGGCTCATACATTGACACAGTGGCACCTAGGGGAGTTGTTTTCAAATAAGAATGTCACAATGATTTAAAAATCAGTTATTATACCACAATATTGACTTTCTTGTTGTCTGTTTTGTTTATGAACCCCTTAAAAAAACCAGAGGAACATTTGATTTTATAGTGTGATCTCTCCAACATGGGTGGGGGTTCAACTTACTCTATTGTTAATCACATAGTGTCAATTTTGTAAAAATATAATCTACAATAAGAATTGAGTGGGATTTTTCTTTTGTAAGTTTTGTTTGGAATTGAAAAATAAAATAAAATTATAAAAGCTAAAATTATGTAGTGAGAAACATTGTTTAAAATTTCATAATAAAAAGTTGAGTAAGTTCGACATCATATAATATGAAAAATTTTAAACGCTAAAATTAGGTAATTAAAGATATGTATATTGTTTTTTTTGAACTGAAGAAAGAGTATGTATGTATATTGTTTTTATAGTTTAGTATTATTTTTATTTTTTATTTGACCTAGTTAGAATGTTCATTACAATATTTCAATCTTTTTATTTAATTTACTTTTATTTTTACTTTTGTGTAATTTGACAAAGTCACCAAAACCTAAATTCAATAACTTATTAAAAAAAAAAACTAACATTATAAAAAACATATATAAAAATTTAACTTGTGAATCTAATGGCCTAAAACATTTCAATCGTCTAACATTTGATCCAATGACTCATGCATTGACACAGTGGCACTTAGGGGAGTTGTTTTCAAATAAGAACGTCTTACGACGTAATAAACAAATTAAAAAAAATATTTTTGTTATATTTCCTCATGTTCAGAGAGTATCATATCGTTTAATATTATTATAGAAAATATTAAAAATATGTTAATTATAAAAATATGGGAAATTAAATGATTATAAGTACAATGAAAATAAATAAATTAAAAAAAATAATTTTGATATCTTTGCCTATGCTATAATTTCTAAAATATTTCTGAATTTATCTAGATAGCCCAACAAAACACCATTTATTATTTAACTAAATATATAAAATATCATCATATCATTATCTGATTTTTAAGGTCATGGCTAATCTAGACACCAAATTGGTGTATGAGACCCCCTTGTTTATGGGACAATCTCCCTATTATTATCCAATTTTAAGGTGAGGGCCAAGTCACATACCAAATTGGTGTATGAGACTCTTTTGTTTGTGGAACAAGCCAAATTGGTGTATAAGACTCTTTTTTTATGAAACAAAAAACCCACCTCCCTGTAGCAATTTGACTAATAAGTCTATAAGAACATAAATACTCTACCCCTCTAGTTTTAAACCTATAACCTATTAAAAGAAACACACATACTCTTAAACAAAAAAAATATATAATTTTAAAATTTTTTATACCAGCTACGCTGCCATAACACAAAGGAGAGTTTGAGTCACTGCTAGTTTGAGTCACTGCTAGGTAGACTCGTGCTTCGATTGCATCAACTAGTACCCAGAATGGGTGGTGCTTCCATCCCTTTGGTGCTAGGTAGACTCGTGCTTCGATTGCATCAACTAGTACCCAAAATGGGTGGTGCTTCCATCCCTTTTTTTGCACATGATTGCTAATATATCACCATATAAGTGGATTAATTTGGACATAGAATGCCCGACTATTATTATTCACAGAAATAATAGACTATGAATGCACTTTTTTGGGCTTCATTGGCATGGAATTTATGTCACTTAATATTCGAGGCTGAAACTTGAATGTTCATCACATTTATCATATCCCACATTACAAAATTTAGAATCCATTTACACTCAAATTTTTGAAATATTTCAGAATTCATAATTTATATTTCATATTTCTCAAATTATAAATTTTTATTTTTTTTATAAATACCATTTTTATCTTAATTACAAATCTCAAAATATTTTTAGATTGAATCCTAATTATTAGTAGTTACAGGAAGAAGAATTATGAATGCTGAATCTTCACAATGTGTAAGTTTAATGATTATGGTTTGATGATTAATATAGAGGTTTGGTCTCCACCTAAAAATCTTAAGAATTATGAATATGGAGTCTTTACAATGTGTAAAAATATTGATTGTGAAAAGTGATGTGGTTTGATGGTTAATATAGGGATTACAGAAAATTTTAAGGATGGAAATTTATGTTAAAGTTTAGAAACTTTGGTAAATCTCACTAGGTCGTAATATGCAATTTGTAAAATGTTTGTATATATTTTTGTAAAAATATTCAAATTTTTGATAATTTTATATAGTGTCTATATAAATTTTTGGGGATTTTTAAGGTAAACTAATTTCATACTATAAAATTTTGGTGAAACATTTTAAGAAAAAATGGAAATTATCGATATTTTTTTTGGAAAAAGTATAGAATATTAGCCCACATGTGAATATTAGCCACTAAAATTTTCCCTAATAAAGATTTAATCCTCACAAATTTTTATGCCTTAAGGCGTCTTTATTTGAAAACAACTCTCCTAGCTACTTTTGTGTCATAATCTATGCCATTAGATATTTTGTTAAACGATTGAGTTAACCTTATCCATTGATTTGAATTGTGAGAGTTGCCATGTTTTCTGTAACCATCCTTCCTTCGTTACTCTCTAAATGTTGAGTAGATTTTAACGTTTAGGACATACACAACATGGGACTATAGTTACACAGAAATGCAAGGGATTCCACAGACATGGAGTTGGGAATGAGAAGCGACTGTCTGAGTTGTGCAATTTTGGTATTCATTATACTACACATAGCTGCTGCGGACGAAGACTTTTCAGGTAACACCGAATCTCTATTTTTTTTGTTTTATTTTGTGTAGATTTGTTGCAGAGTGTAAGATGTGATTTTTGATTCTCGTTAACCACGCAGAATTTTGCGCACAAATCAATTCTTGGAAGGGTACTTGCAACGAGTCTTCTTCAGATTAGTATCTCGGTCTCGTTCCTCAGTGCGAATGCAACTCATGATGGCAGCATCCCTCAAATGACTTCATGGCTACACTCTCGTTCCTGCCCTGCGTTTTACCCAACTATAAGCATGTTAGTTTAATAGATAGATGCTGCTATGAATAATGAGAATCACATATATAACCCCAAATTCCCATTATAGAACATGTTTGTACTTTCTGTCATGCTATGGAACAATACCAAATGCACTTGAAAAATACAAAATCCTTGAGCATTTTCATACAAATAACTTTCTTGATGGGTTAAAAACATTAATTGTGATTAAAAGAGTATAGAATGAATTTCACTCATAAAAGAAAACAACATTAGGAAGAAGAAGAAGTTCGAAATATATAGAATGAATCTCATGTTTATAAGGGGAAGTGGATGATTTAAATTTCCATGGTGTTCAAATTCGAGTGCACCTTAATGAGTTGGTAGGGCCTCATCAAACAATATTTAGTATTATAAAGAGCGGCCTATGAAGGAGGTTATTCCAGAATTTTCTTGACGTGTGAGGGATTGAGGGATCCCTTAGAACGTGTCGATGTATAGTGGTTGAGATGATTGTGCATTAAAAAATAATAATGCGGATGTATATTTTACATTACATTATTTATTAAAATTGCTTGTTGAGATTGCAATATACTTAGAATTGGGTGACCTCGACTTAAGAAATTGCAAATTTTTGTTGTTTAATACAAAAAGTAAAGATTCACAGATACCGAGCTGCTCCTGAGTTGTGCTAGTATTAATTTCATGACACTGTATCGTATCCATGAGAGGTTTAGGCATTGTATTTTATTTCGTAGGCATTGTATTTTATTCAGTGGATGCATTATGTACATTGTAAAGAGATAGTAAGTTAGGGATTGATGCATATATTTGTTTATTTAAGGTTGGGGATTATTTTTCTATAAGAACATTGTTCTAATATACATGGAAAAAATATCCAAAAATACCCAATAGCCATGGAATAATTACAAAAGTTTCCAATGTTGTTTCCAAAATTGTGATTGTTCATCCATTTTGTTTGATGATTTTGTTTGTTCTAATGGTTGATTGGCATAGGACTCAAGAAACACAACAATACCTGTCTACTATATGGAAGTAAATACAGAAGATGAAGATAATCATTTGTATTCTATTTGTACCTTTCGAAGTACATCTTCAATGATTTTTGTATGTCAGGATGCTTTCATAATTTATGCCTTACAGCGCTTCCCTTGCAACATCTTGTACAATTGCTAGTATGATTTATTCCCAAACAAAACAATGTATAAACATTTGAAATACCCTAACTATAAATGCACTTTCTTAATTCGGCTTGGCATCACATTACTTGCACATTTATTGCTTATTAGCACGAGAAATCAGGGCGAAACTGTTTTTAATCAATTTCATCTGTAATTATTTATAAAATAGTTGGCAACATTGGTAGACATTCATTCTGGTCTAGAGTCAGCTCCATGTTACCACTGTGGTAGAGATTTTAATATGGACTAGGACATAATTAGACCATAAAAATTACGAGTCAGTTCCATGTTACCAATGTGGTAGAGATTTTAATATGGACTTGGACATAATTAGACCATAGAAATTAATGAGCTGGAATATTTTGGAATTTTGTAAAATTAATTATTATTATAGTAAAATAAAATTAGCGGTTTAAAAATATTTTGAAATTTATAATAATTTAAATATAACTAAATAATAAATTTTATAGTTTTTTTCTAGGTCAATTTTGCCTAAAATTTAGGTCTGCAAGCAACCCTCCCAAGTTCAGGCCATTTTTATCATGAAAACACTTTTGCTCCAGCCAACCAAGAAACCAATAGTGTTGCTCACATGACCATGAATGAGAGGAACACGTTTATATTATGGCTCAAATACAAGATTGGACCCCGATCTAGGACTTACCAAAGGCCTCAAAATATTTACAAATGCATAAAACTGAAAACTTATCCCTTTGCTTATTTTTTTTTATTCACTTCTGAAAACTTATCCCTTTCCTTGTTTTTTTTCATAAAATTACACCTCTCCAATTAAGTTTTAAAAATTTATAAAATAATAATATATATGATATATATTTAACCATAATACATTTATTCATTAATATATATTTATTATTCCCTTTTTTTAATGTAAGGTTGAGAGCCACGCTATCTTGAATAAATCAAAGTCACCATTCACTAATTTCATACCAAAACATGCTCGTTCATTGATCCTTATGGCTAATATTTATCTAAATAATGTAAAGTCAAACTACATACTTAAACGATGTTTCTTTTTTTTAATTCATAACAATTCATGTTAAACTTCTCGCAAATTTAGCATGGAAACACTTGTAAGTAGTGTTGGAAGTAGCTTTTCTATGGTTAGCAATAGTCAAAATACACCATGTGAAATTCCTCCCTTATCCACATTATAAAATCTACGAAGGTGGAGGTTGAGCTCTCTAATCTTTGGTAACGTACCCATAAAAAGGAAAACCTATCAAGTAGGTGAGGACGACATCATAACTCTTGAAACTCCACGAATTTATAAGAATCAAAAGTGCCATCATGTCTATGCACGACTAGAGTTGGGTTTCATGCATGATAAGCACACGATATCGTATGTATATATATATTTGAATTTATTTTACCTGACTCTCTTTAAAGTTCGACTATATTTTTCGTACATTTTTTATTAAATGGTTTGTTATCCACTCTGGGTTTCAATTTGATTTTCCAAATTTGTATTTACTTTTTAGAAATAATAACAATATAAATTGTATGAATGTTTTCAAAGACATTATAGAAAGTTATGGGATATATTAGTATTGGTTTTTTGGCATTATTTCTTCACGAAGAGATTGTTGGAAGATTGAGTCAGCTCATTATAAATTTGAATAAAAGAAAGATTAAAATACAAAAAGCTAAAAACTCATAACCTCATAAACTATTTTTATTCTCATAAACATTAAAATTTCATTTCCCAATATAACTCTCGCAATTGCTTGAGATTGAACTTGTATATCAATATATTAAGTAATTTTTAATAACATATTTTATTCATTCAAACAAGAACCACACATAAATTGTATATATAAGAATGATTTTTATTAAACCATTAAGATTTTAGCATTTCAATGAATGTTTACAGGCAAGGACTACGGCTGCAGGCAGCTCTTGTTATAAATGGTATACAAACATAAGTTTCATTTCATTGTGGTCGAGAATTATTAATAGTCTACAAATATGGGTTTGGCACTTGATTATAAATATTTATCTAATTATTAATATATAAATATTTATTTATTTATTTTTATAATATATTATATTTTTTTAAGTAAAGATAATTAAAAAAATAGTAAAAAAATATATTTAAATTAGAAAACAATAATCAAAATATTAAAAAGCAAGAATGAAAAAAATAATTTTTTTTTTTTTTTAAATTTATTTAAAATTTGTAAAACAACATTATATATATTAATAAGGTGGATAGTTCATAAAAATGTAAAGTAAATGTGAGTATAAGGTCATATATTATAAAGCTCTATTGCTTAACTATAACTATGTGCTACTAGTATGCAATACATCAAAAAAATCAAAAAAACATTATGCTATAACAATAATATAAGTATACGATATACTCATTCTATTTTTCACTAGTTGTACAGTATTAATAACTAATAGGTATAAGTTTGTTATTAATGGTGTCAATACTTAATTGATAAGTGATAACTATTTATATCAACTTGCTTTCTAAGATATTAAATCTCTTTTTGCTTATAGGATAAATGATTCAATCATTCTTTGTAAGTTATATGAATGATACTGATTTTTCTTATTTTAGTCATCCTTTTACATTGAACACTTGTGACATTTGTACTATCATTTTGAATTGTATCACTTACCAATTGTACAATATCAATAGCTAATTATGTCGTAAGGTGTTCTTCTTTGAAAACAACTCCCCTAGCTGCCACTGTGTCCCTGTTTGCGCCATTTGATCAAATGTTAGATGATTGAAATTGTTTAAGTCATTAGATCCACTGCCTCCTTCATTTACACTTTGCTAACTACCTAACTAACTCAACAAACCATACTAATGTCTCTACCATGCTAGGTTTCAAAGGATATGCCAGCTCTGACGGTCGACTCCACCCTCGCTCGGTAATGGAAGAGATTTAGTAGTCCCCACTTTGGTTTATTTTCATTTACAACAACATGTATTTAAATCCCATGCTCTAATCTAGATTTATGCAGGAACACAATAATATAAAAAAATAAATATAAACATGGAGATGCAGTGGAACTAACAGTTCATTTCATTAAATATCAAATAACAGAAACATGCTTAGAGAGATAATGGAAATAAACTAGCTAGGGCATTGGTAGCTTATCTCTAAGAAGAGATGTGATGGCTACAGGCCTCTGAACTATGTTACAACGAGGCTCGAAGGCCTATTTATTGTTGAGAAACAATGGAAAACCCTAAAAATTCAAAAACCTAACCCCAGGAGATGAAGCACTAAAACTATGAGCCCCGTTTGGGTAAATTGGTACATCAATCTTCCCGGGGACGTAACTTTGGCATACGATCTTCGTTTGATGCACTCAATACCTCGTTAGAAATATCTATCCAAGGACTTAAACTTTTGATGTGAGAAACGTCGAAGGAAATTCCATGTTGCTCCCGGTTTTCCTAAAAAACGTCTTTTAGAGCCTCAAAACGACTCCAGAAGTTCATGACCCAAAAGACTGTTAAAAATAGTAAGTTGTGCTGAAACCGAAAGAACCGATGGTGGGGGCTCAAATGGAATAGGTGGGTGGCCACCAATATCCACCTAGATTATTATGGCCTCAGAACGGCTCCGGAAGTTCATAACTCGAAAAAATGCTAAAAATAGTAAGATTTCATTAAACTAAAAAATTGAAAGAAATGATGATGCACCGGTCCAAATGGAATAGGTGGGTGGCTACCAATATACACCTGGATCATTCCTCCCTCCTTAGGAAGCAATGGTACCCATTGCGTTGAGTTCCTTCATGAGATGAGACAAATTCTATTAAACTTGGTATTGGATTTTTCGAAGATCTCATGGACCTGCTGGCAGACGTGCTCGATGTGTTCAATAAATTTGGCTACTTTATCAGCCTCAGATAGTACATGTGTGGATTTTGTCTATGTGGTCGCATGAGGTATAGAAACATTAGGCCTTAGCACACCTAGGGTTAGATCAATGGAGTGCTTGACCTGACAGTGTAGAGGAACGTCTGTGGGTGAGGAGAAAATTTTTCGTTGTCGTGTAAGGGAGCCCTGTTTCGAGGCTATGGCCACAGACTCCTTGTTGTCTTGTGGGAGAATTGTAATGCACATAAATTTCCTGGTTTGGGAAATAAGCTTACTGCGTTGTTTTGCATTAGTCAACATGATGGAAAGCAGCAGTACTACCTCCAGTATCCCAAAGCAATAACAACAGAACTAGGCCTAGAATCATACACAGCATGTCTCTTCCACAAGTATGGTTGGCCCAATAATACATCAGACACATAAAGAGGAGCAACATCACACCGTACATCATCCATGAATGGCTTGATGTTGTACAGAAGGCGACACTGCTGGTGGATGTAAAGATCTCTTCCTTGGTGAAGCCACCCAATGGTATACGGTTGTCAGTGTGCTATGGTCGGTAGGCAGAGCCACTTCACGAATTTTGCTGAAATGAGGTTCTTTTGGCTTCCGCTATTGACAAGGAATTGTAGTGGAGAACCATTCACCCACATTCGCGAATGGAAGAGGCGCTCTCCCTCCTCTGGATCATCGAGATCCTCCCTTTGGAGCATGGTGGTGGCAACAGTGGCACTAGGATCCGCATCAATTATTTGCTTCCCTTTGTCATTTCCCTTTTCTAGTTCTGACTTAGGATCAAAACATGCATCTGATTCAGGTGCCTTTACTTCGGCCACCAACGATTGTTTGGCCCGACATTCATTTTTTCTATGAGTGGGGTTGTTATGAAATTCACATCACTTCCCTGAGTCCTTCTTTGGGTTTGTGGTGTTGTTCTGAGTCGTCCCACTTTGGATTTGCCCCTTTTTTTGTGGTTTGGGGGCACCTTTCCTTGGATTCGGATTCATGGATCCAAAGTTTAGCTTCTTTTGCTTAATTTTTACTCAATCTTGGTGACTTAGTGATATGTCGTGCCAAGTGAGGTAATGTTGAGAAAAACCATTTCCTCCTGAATGTATCTGTGAAAATAGCTGTGATACTTGAGCACCAAATGCCTCTTTGAATTTTTATACCCAACTTTGTGTGCAAGGTCTGAAACAAATTCGTCAATTCATGCACATCTTGATCCCTTTGTTTCTGCAACATGGTCCATTAGATGTACTTGTCCTCATATCTCCCCATAGGGTAATATTGTTCCTTCATCTCATCTCAGAATGAATTCGAAGTGGGTGTGGCCGAGAACAGAGAGGGTTCCCTCTCGTCCTTTTCTCAGAGTAGGTTTCCCACCAGTCTTTAACATGGGGGGCGGCTTTGAGGAGTGCAAAAGTAATATTTTCTCGATTAGAGAAATCATGGTTTGAGAAATACCCTTCCAAAAAATTCAACCATCTATCTCCGGTGTCTGCATCTATATGGTCTTCAAATACAAGAATGTCAAAGTTTACTTGTAACTTGAAAGGAGTGATGCCTCCATAGTGGCTGCTGGATGTAAATGCGCCGCTGGTGGGCAATCGTTTAAGGATTTGGGCAAAGCTATCCATCATCATGTTCCTCTGTTTCTCGAGGGCCTCCTCGAGAAATGTTTTGATAGGATTTCCTTCTCCCTTGTATTCCTTTTCTTCCGCCATGGGAGGTCGTCAGGTTTTCTGAGGCTAATCTCACAAGGGTTCAACTAGATCAAGCCCTAACTCCTTATAGTCTGACCTTGTTGGTGACATGCAAGGAAAAACAGAGAAAGAGAAGACTGATCTGATACCACTAATCCAGATTTATGCAAGAACACAATAATATATTGAAATAAACATAAAAATATAGATGCAGTGGAAATAACTCTTCATTTCATTAATATCAAATAACAAAAATATGCTTACAGACATAATGGAAATAAACTAGCTAGGGTGTTGGTAGCTTATCTCTAAGAAGAAATGTGGCGGCTACATGCCTCTAAAATGTGTTAAAATGAGGCTCGAAGGCCTATTTATTTTTTAGAAACAATGAAAAACCCTAAACATCTAAAAACCTAACCCTAGGAGATGATGCACCAAAACTTTGGGCTCCATTTAGTTAAATTGGTACATCAATCTTCCTAGGGACATAACTTTGTCATAAGATCTTCGTTTGATGAGCTTAATACCCTGTTAGAAATATCTATCTGAGGAATTAAACTTTTTATGTGAGAAACATCGAAAGAACTTCCATATCTCTGTCAAATTTCCCAAAAAACATCGTTTAGGGCCTCAAAATGGCTCTGGAAGTTCATGGCCCGAAAGACTGCTAAAAATAGTAAGTTGTGTTGAAACTGAAAAATGAAAGAACCTATGCTGGGGATTGAAATGGAATAGGTAGGTGGCCACCAGTATCCACCTGGATCATTAGGGCCTCAAAATGGCTCCAGAAGTTCATGACCCGAAAAACTGTTAAAAATATTAAGTTGTGCTAAAACTGAAAAAATGAAAGAATTGATGGTGCAGGTCCAAATGGAATAGGTGGGTGGCCACCAATATCCACCTGGATCATGCTCAGTTAACAAAAAGTGTTTAATGTTTGTGACCGGGTTCTTAGCTATGAGGGTTTTAGTTTTTGAAAGCATAAGAATCATTGCAGCAATAAGATTTATACATGCCTTGTCATTTAATTATCGACATAATCTATTTCAATGCTTGAATGTACTGGGTTGGATTTGTAAGGGTTTGGGTTTCTGTAATAGTTTAATTTGAACTATAACATTTCATTTCTTATTTAATATTTAACCTCTGCTTCTCATTTGCATGAGCAATACGCTCAGTTCCATGGTCATTTCCTTACATAGTCGCAGTCGAGGGTTTAAACCCATATGCTCAGAGGTTTTGGAAAGTGCAATGTATTTTTTCGATTTGCTGCTATTAATACAAAATATTAATTTATTAAGAGAAATATACTTGTATATTTTTTTTTTACGATTATGGTTAGTTAATATTCTTCTTCTTTTCGTTGGCTTGGGCTCTCCAGTTCGCTTGGACTAGCTTGGACTTTATGATATTTAGAAATAAGAAATATAGTTATGGGAATTACCTTTCAAATTCAATAAGTTGTTCACATATAATTCCTTTCGATAAAAAATTGTGTAGGGATTCCCCATGACTAGTTACTTCATAAGGCATTTATGTTTCCCTCTAGGAAGAACTCCCCTATGTGCCATTGCGTCCTATCTTGCACCATTGATCTGATGTGTTAGATGATTAAAAAACAATTATGTCATTGGATCATTATAATAAGTGGAGAACACTACATTGGAAGTTGGTTAGTTCATTACAGCTATTGTAGCTAACTATTTTCTATTCTTAATGAATATTAGAACTTAGCTTACTCAACATTAGCCAAAATTATGGTTCATGCTTCTTAGGAATCCATATTCTCTTCGTGGAAGCCAAGAAATTTCTTTTTAACATGTTATACATATAGTATGAGAATCCAATATGTCCCAACTCATATACATATCCAAAGGTATTCTGCTCAAAGGATTCACTCCACCAATAAAGGACCAAACATGGTGGCTATTTCAACGCCACATTTAGTGAGAAGGGAAAATTTGGGCTCACGAATTTGGAAATCATCTGCATCATTCACGAGTTTGGAAATTGTCTGCATCGTTCAAAAATGACAAAAATTAGGAATGTTGGATTTTCTCCAGCTTCTTCATTTCCATATTGAGTCTCAGATCCCATGCGTTGAAGTTCTTAATGATGGCGTGAACGAACCTACGTATATTAATTGTGGGTTGGTTAAATTGGGAACCAATATGAAGATAATTTACATTGGAGGAGGGCTTGGTATTGATTATGAAGGTATAACCACATATTATTTCTCTGATATGTCTATTTCTTACATTACGGAAGAATATGCAGTATTTGGGGTCAAGCTAATTTGTGTGTCCTGTAACCAGAAAG
Organism: Pinus albicaulis; assembly: GCA_034641835.2. NCBI lineage: Eukaryota > Viridiplantae > Streptophyta > Pinopsida > Pinales > Pinaceae > Pinus > Pinus albicaulis. Next base: position 1,492,880,503 of record CM076575.1, on the reverse strand, counting down.
GGGTAAACAATCCCATGATATATAGTTAAAGTGGGAGAGAAGAATATGTAGAGGTTGTGGTCAAGTCAGTCTGTGTGGCCTGTAACCAGAAAGGGGAAAACCATCCCATCATATATAGTTAAAGAGGGAGAGATCTGGTTTCACATCATTCTTTTACATGCATCCTATCTTGTGAATTTTTTTGGTGATAAGGATTTTTTTCTATTTTTGGACCAAACTGTAAATTTTGTTACCAAGTTCATCAAAATCATGTCAGGACCTACTCACTAGTAAGCCTCCTTCCTGAATCTTCGACCTTCGAATTGTTATTCTTAGTTTGAGAGCTTTGTTATATTTGGTCTCCATGGTCCAAACCATATAAACACTTACGTTCTAATAAATTACAATGTGATCTTGATATACCATAAATTATATTATTGCATTGGAGTAATACTTTTGGTGGTGAAAGAAGTCTCGATTTTGGGAAGTTGAAGTTTAGGGTTCAAGCCGATCCCCATGCTTCTTAGGTGTCTGAAATGTCATTATAAGGCAATATTTTAGGCCTCATAACCTTATCATGTGCAACGAGTTTTGCCAAATTTATTTTTTGAATCAGTTGGACAGTAACACTTAGAATTTTGAGAAAAATAAGAAATTTTTTTTACTAATGAGGATTATATATTTGCAGTAATATTTACTCTTCTTCCTATAGGTATATCTCAGATCTTTTCAGAATATTCTCACTGTATTGACAAAGGCACAGGATCATTGAATAGTCATATATGATAACAAAATTTATATGAGATAAATATCTATAACAATATTTGTATCTCCCATTATTTGACTAAAATGAAAAAAGAACCCACAACACCATGTGCTTATTGTAGCTAATTTTTTATTCTTAATGAATATGAGACCTTAGCTTACTCCACATTATCCAAAATCAAGGTTCATTTCTCTTACAAATCCATATTCTCTTCATGGAAGCCAGTCACTTTATTTTTAACATGTTATACAAATACTATGAGAATCCAACACATCCCAACTCATATCCATTTCCAGATTTATTTTGCTGAGAGGGTTCACTCCACAACCATCATCATCCCCCATTGATGTCGGAATCACGATTTTCGTTATACCAAAACCTGCAGGCGTTAGTCTCCGCTACAATCGCCAGAGTTAGGATCCACGATAGGCAGTTAGTCCATGTAGCGAAACACACGGGTAGCGTTGAACCCAATGTCCAACAATCTCCCGCCCAACGCGAGCTGGGTAAGTTTCGAACTTGAGACCTATTGTTCTAATACCACTTGTTGGAATCAAGATTGCCGTTAGACCAAAACCCACATGCATTAGTATATGCTTTAATCGCCATAGTTAGGATCCACAAGAGGTGGTTAGTCCATGTCACAAAGCACATGGGGAGAGTTGAACCCAATTTCCAACATAACATCAATCCCGAAGTAGATATTGTGGCATAATGAAAAATGCATCTATCACAGATTAACGAGGTGGTGCAGAATTATAATTCCTTTCCATAATCATTGAAATTTTATCACCTTCACAATTGTATATATCAAAACTTTTTTATTTCTTTTTACAAGTTGTCAAAATAAGAATGCCCTCTCCCCCTAGAGCGTGAAAACAATTGTATCGAATATCATAACAACATTTATATGAGATAAATATGTATAACAATATTTGTATCTCCCATTATTTTACTAAAACGAATAAATTCCCTACGACACCAAGTTCTTATTGTATCTATGTTTCTATTCTTAATGAATATGAGACCTGAGCTAACTCCACACTAACAAAAGTTAGGGTTCATGCCTCTTAGGAATCCATATTCTCTTCATGGAGTCGAGGAGCTTGTTTTTAAAATTTTATATATATACCAAGAGAATCTAGCATGTCCCAACTCCTAATTCCTATCCAAAGGTATTTTTCTCATGGGATTCACTCCACCAACATCATAAACCCCCACAATGAAACTGGAGCTAACACCAATCTTGAAGCGGAGATTGTGGCATAATGAAAAATGAACCTATCACAGATTAACCTAAAGTTGCATAATTATAATTCCTTGCTATAATCACTAAAATTTATCACCTTCAAAATTTTATCTACCAGGACTTCTAATTTCTTGTTTCAAGCTGTCAAAAAAATAATGCCCTTTCTCTTCTTGGAGCTTGAAAAAAATTGTAGAGAATATTAGTACCCACTTCATTCTCTGCAGTACTCTTAGCGATCTCACCCTTTCTAGATGCCACCATATAACATACGAATTCAAATATGTTGATGATTTATTTTCTCAATAGAGTTCACTATGTTTAGATAATTCATGGGTTACATATAGAAGGAGGGTTGATTGGATTATAATCTCACGCTTCAGTGGCTTCGTCAAATACTTTGACAAAGGAAGTTGTAGGGGCCCTGATGTGCTTTCCAAACACCATGGAAGTTGAACTATCAAACACAAAAAAAAATTTCATCCTAAAGATCTATAATTTTATCATTCTTATAGGGATCTTCAAGAATCGAGACCAACCTTTATTGCACTAAATGTAACCGACTTTCTTATTTCTTTATCTGTATTTATTTCTTTTGTTAGGTCCTGAAATTCAATAGCTCACCTACTGGTGAATAAAAGAATGTTGGTAGTTTGAATGGAATCATGAAAATGCATCAATCCCATAAGGTTAAAACTAAGCTGTCATTTAAATACCAACACATATTGAGACCAAGAAATATTTTTCTCTTGGTAACTTTGTGAAATTTGGGAGAAGAAAGGCTCTGAACATTTTTATTTGGCACCGGAGGAAATTTTTTTTCTTATCAAGTTCATAAAAATGATCATATAGCAAAACATTCTCACTGGCAATCATACTTCCTGATATAACTAGTTTTCTTGCTTTCTTTGTATTTATTTCATTTCTTAGGCCCTGAAATTCAACAACTCAACCTCTGGGTGGTGACACCCTTTTTGTTCATTTTTTCTTGTAAAACCGCTGACACCTTTTTCTTTCATTTTTTCCTCTATGCATGTATTTTTCTATGCTAGACTGTAAAGTGGAGAAAATAAAATTGCTTCTCAAGATCCACCTAATTATATTTGTGCCCAAATAATCGTGGTGGCAATTAATTTTTTAGATCCTCATTACAAGTTGTAGAGACTGTTCATTGAAGATCTATTTTTTCACGGGGTTTACCTTAATTTGATTTTTTCTTTTTGAGGGTGCACCTACTTATTTTGAAGACTTATTTTTTCACGGGGTTTATCTTGATTCTGTTTTTTCTTTTTGAAGGTGAAACTAATTATTCCTATAATATTGTTACTCACTTCCCCTATTTTTTGAAATCAATAAAATGAAAATAATTCTTATATATGAGCGACACAGCTCCTGATTCAAAATCACAGCTTCAATCTTTAATTTCTGCTCTAGCTTAATGTTTATTTAAGCACATTTACAAGCATGGCCTTTCTTAGACAATTGGATTATTTTTGTGAATGGCCTATTTTGGTTTCAAGTGGAAATGCAAAGTTTAAAACCATTTTTTGAGTGTTTTTCTTACATGTGTATCCTATCTTGTCAACTGTCATTCCGAGGTAAAATTTTAAGCCTAAAAACCTTATCATGTGCAGAGAGTTTTGTGAAATTGATTTGTTCAATTAGTTGGATTGTAAGGTTCAAAATCTTTAGAAAAATAGGAAAACATTTTACTGAGGAGAATTAGATATTTGTATTAATCTAATTGTATATTTCCAAAACATCAAATAAGCATGGCCAACCAATTGAATAGCATAATTGAGAGCATAGACTAGGCTTGCATAAGCTCATTAGATTAAGCTTGCATAATGAAGCAGTTCCCAACACTCTAAACCTTTAGCTTAAGAGGAAGAATGGATTAATACTCTCGATGGAGTGGGACAACTCACCAGACCCTCCCTCTCATCCTTACCACATGGTTTTTAACTTAAATAAGAAGTCGCCAACCTAATCACATCTTGTACGATAATTTCTTTCCCCCTCTCCCCATGGAAGTTGAGCGAGCTCCCATATTGAAAGGTTGGTTAATCACCGAGGCATAAGAATGGGAGGTCAAGTGACGAAAAAACATGGGGGGCGGGCTGTAACTTCACTTGTTTCTAGAGAATTCTTATGGGTTTTAGGAAGGGAGTTTTTTTCTCTTAGTGGACCTTTAATACATATTTCTTGATTAATAGTGACAAGCCCATTGTAACTTGCCTGTATGATGTCATGGATACAATCACAATGAATCTAGCCCCATATTTTGTGAGATACCAGGTAAGGAGGGAAATATCATGTAAATCATGGGATTTTATCAAATATTTATGGAACAATATGCTCCATCACCCACTTCATACAAGAGGGTCCATTCTCAACCATACATTGTTTTGATCTGGTAACTTGTTGAAAATATGACTAGATTCTTTACTTGTCTGAGAAGGATCATGCCAGATCCAAGGGTACATGTGGCCATAAAGTTTTTGAAGATGTATAAGAGATTTTTTAGATTAGATGTCTATAACATAGTAGTTGAAGGACAATTGAAATGTTAAATAATAATTTTTTTGTAAATTTCATATTTGGATAGGTTTTGTTTATTACCTCTTCTTAGAAATTAATTTATCTTTCAAAGGAAATATCACATTACATATCACATATTTTTTCATGTATGTTATATTCCATTTTCTATTGAAGACTTGTAACAACTAGGGTTGAGTTACTAGTCCTAGAAGCCTTGGTTGGACAAACGATCTAGAGCCCTTGGTGGGTTGAGATACTAGTTGTGAAGCCTTGGTTGGAAAAAAGTTCTTGAGCCCTATGTAAGTTGTTGGTTGATTACTAGTCCTAGAGCTAGGTTGGAACAAACACTCTAGAGCCCTGAAAAACTTGGGTAGAGACCAATCTGGTGATGCTTAGTGATGTCCGACCATGAGGTGGAATCACTGGTTGGGGGTGCAGGTGGTTTGGTCTCTATAAGCCCTATTTTGGTTTTTATTTATTTATTCCATGAGATCCCACATTCACGGTTGGAATATGGCATGAGGGTGATTGGCTGAAAGAGGGATTTGGTTCAGTGCAGTCTATGGTTGGGTGGTTTGTGGAAGTCTTTGACTTGGTTGGAATTTTCATATGTTAGTAAGAGGTATTTTTTATTGTGATATATGTGAATATCTATTGATTATTATGGTGATATGATGACTGAGTTTCCATGGTTTATATGTTGGTTATTTGTGGGTTTCTATGCTAGTTATTTTCCTTTTTATATGTTGGTTATATGGTGGATATATGATATATGTTGTTTATAACTCTTAACATGATTTTATTAGTTTATGAATGGTTATTGAATGCATGGAATAAAAAATGTTATTGCAACTATTCTAATAGAGTATTACACCTTCTTGGTGAATCTCATATAATTTTCAAATTCCTATGTTCATATATGCATTCATCACCTATAGATTTCAGGTTTACCATATGTTTGACGAAATGACTGTCATGGTTAGGCTTGGTTAGGTCAAGTACTCGATCAAATATTATTTTAGAGGATTTATCCTTGTGTAATTTATTGTTTTGGAAAGTATCATCAATTTATGGGCAATGATTTAGAGTCTAGCCCCTATAAGGTGGCATATATTTCATGGTTTTAGGCTTAGAACTGAGAAATTGGGATTGGATTCGCATGGATTTAGGAGTATGTCTGGGAATGGAGTCCTACAATTCCATGGATGTAGTGTTATGTCTATGAATGACAGCCTAGATTTATGAAAAAATATTCTAGCTCAGAGTAAGGGCCCCTCGAGTGGTTGTTTAGCTCCTTTGGGTCCTGTAACTTTTGAGGAAGGTAAGAAAGTTTATAGTTGTTGTTAGTTGTGGAGCCTGATTATCTTCCTGATTTTTCATAGGTTTTTTGTTTCATTTGTGTTGGATCCCTGTTCCCAATGGGGCGTCAACGCCAACCATTCAAGGGAAGCACCACCGAAGCTAAAAATAGATTAAAAAATTTCCTTGTAAAATATTGTAATGTTGTATTAAACCTGGGCCATTCATTAAGCGTATCATTTTACCTTAGAATTTATTTCATTTTATGGTTTTTTTCCCTAGAAGGGAACCCTCGATTTATATGAGGGAATTGTATTACAACCGTGAATGACTATTCTGAGCGAGAAAGGGAGAGAATACTATGTGAGAGCGAAGAGGAAATTATAACCAATATGTTGTAGGTTGTATCTCTTTATTTTTCTAGATAATACAAAATGAAGGATTGGTTGTTTCTCCGTAAATGAAGGATTGTGTCTCTCTTGTTTTATGCGTTTTTGTATTTGTGTTTCCGCAATATTTTGTGTATTTCATTGCTTCATTAATGATTTTTCTAACAACTGGTATAAGTTTCAAAGGTTTATTTGGCTAATAAAGACACAGGAAAGAAGGGTTCCTGGTTCAAGTAGGAGAAATGGTGGAAGATGGTAGGTTTAGGGTATAGAAATTTAACGAAAAAAACTACTAGTTACAGAAGATGCAGATAGAATATTATTTGTATTCAAAATATTTGTACCTACCATGAAGCAGAAAATCAAAGAAGAAAAAGAGTATGGAAGATGCAGAATGGGAGATTATCGACAAAAAGGCAAGCCTTAGAACAATACGATTGTGTCTGGCAATGTCAGTAGTGTTGAAAATTTCAAAGGAAACTACAATAGAAGGTTCGATGATGACATTGGATAAACGATATTAAAAACCCTCAGTCTCAAATACAATATCTCTTATGAAGCATCTATTTAATATGAAGATGTCAGAAGACGGATCTATTGTTGATAATTTAAATCAATTTAACACAGTTACCAGTCAGTTATGTTCTATAGGGGTAAATTTTCATGATGAATTTATGGCTCTATTATTTCTATGCTCATTTCCATAAATTTGGAATGGCTTAGTTACGGCTATTAGTAACTATATCTTTGGATCTAGTACTTTAAATTTTGATGATGTTATTGATGCCATCCTTAACGAGGAAATGCGACAGAAAATATTTGGTGAGACATCAGGTAATTCTTTGACTACAAAGACTAAGAGAAGAAAAATGGAAGGAGGAAGGGGCCGAGAAAATCACAGTAAGTTAATAAAAGGCATATCCAAATCCATATGAGGGATAGTGCGCTAGAAATGTGGGAAGAAAGGACACCTGGAGAAAGATTGCAAATCTCAAAAGGGAAAAGAAGGAGATGGACATCAAGAGAACAATCATGAATCGAATGTGACAGCTAACATGTTGCAATATGATTTGATTCGTTCATTAGAAGATATTATTGATTCCTATGTGGTAGATTCAAGGACTTCATTCCATGCTACACCCGATAGGAAACATTTTCATGATTATGTTTAAGAAGCTTTTCAACATGTTTGTATGGGTGATGATAAACCCTATAAAATCATTGGAATGGGTAAGGTTTTTATAAAGAAAAATAATGCAAACCAATGGGTATTGAATGAGGTAATACATGTTCCATATTTGAAGAAAAATATAATTTCAACAAGGTAGTTAGGTGGTGAAGGTCGTGTAACTACATTCACTGAAAAAACCTGGAAGGTCACTAAATGAGGCATGGAAATAGAAAAAGGAGAAAAGTTTGTTACATTGTATTTATGAAATGGTATTTATTATTCTGTTAATGCTTTAACCTCCACAAGAGAAGATATGTCTTTGTGGAATCATAGACTCGGGAACATCAGTGAGAAAGGGATGCAAATTCTTCACTCAAGAATTTTTTTTTGAGGTTTAAAGCGTGTTGATTTGGATTTATGTGAAAATTGTGTTTACTGAAAATAGGAGTCACATTTATCAGAGTTAGGAAGGAATAGAACATATAAAAATTAGATCTTGTAAACACATATGTATGGGGACCTACTTAGGCATCATCTCTTAGTGGATTTCACTATAATGTTACTTTTATTGATGATGCAACTAGAAAAACATGGATTTATTGTATTCAGAATAAATATGATGTATTTTATACTTTCAAGAAATGGAAATATTTGGTTGATAATGAGACAACAAATAAGTTGAAGTGTCTCAAATCAGACAATGGAGGTGAATACTGCACCAAATATTTTGATAACTACTATTTAGAGCATGGAATTTGTACAGAGAAGACAGTTCTAGGAACACCACATGATATGTTGATACATATATGGAAGGTGATAGAGATAACAGGAGTAGCACCACTAGGTATGTGTTTACTGTAGGTGGAAAAACTGTCAGTTGGGTTTGAATTCAATGAGTGTTGGCCATAGCAAGTCAGGAAGCATGAGAACATGATTGAAGTACAAGGTGTGCTTCAGAGTTGAATCAAGACATTGTAATTGTTTCTCTTTTTATCTAAATTAATGCAAATTAGCAGAGGGGTTTTTACCATATGGGGACCTGTGTAAATAATTGTGTACTTGTGGTTTTGATGTTTGCATGTGCTTCTAAATTGTGATTTCCATTCTACAAAATTGTAGAGGAAATTCATAATCTCTTGTTTTCAGTTCAAATTCATCAGTGGTAGAAAATTTATATTAATTTCTACATGGTATTAGAAAAAAAATATCTCTAGAAACCAACCAATAGATATTCTCCTTTAGATATTTTGATTTGTAGATTAAGTGAAGTAGTTTTCTTCCATGTGGGAAAATTTCCTTCAACAGATTGACATTGGAATATGACTTGGAGGGAACCTAAAATTTAATATCTTGGAAGCACATGATGGAAGTTGTACTCGATGATAATGGAGTGTTGGAGTACATCAAAACTAAAATTCCAAAACCAGCAGTATCGAATGCATAACAGTTAGCCTAGTGGAAGAAGGATAGCACAAAAGCTAGGAGGGTAATCCCAGAGGGTGTGAGAGATCACATAGTCTTGAATTTATATGGCAAGGAGATTCAATTTGCTATGTGTAATACCCTCACTAAGATATTCGAAAATGGTAGTGACATCAATAAATTGGCATTGAGGGACAAGCTTAGAAACATTTTCATGCAGAAAAAAAAACCAACCTCTCCAGATTCTCTTAGTGTAGAGATGATCTTTGAGAAGTTGGAGGAAATATTCCATCCTTGGAGATAGTAAGCCTATCTCTCCCAGGCCTTCCAAAATCCTAGCAAAAATTCCAATAATTTCTAAATGGAAGGGAAAAATTGCGAGATTGGGAGATACTTTGGTCTAATTTGGTGCAGGAAGAAATTTGAAGAAACACTAAAGATGGAGTAACATCCAAATCTGAGGAGGAAGATGAATTTTCTCTAGTTAGAAAAGGAAATAATTCTCAGGGAAATAAGGCCAACGTGAGTCTGAGTCTAGCCAGAGAAAAGGCAAGAAGAAGTACCTCAGCAAAATAAAATGTTTTGACTGCCATGAGTATGGAAACTATGCAATCAAGTGTCCACACAATAAATCCAACAAGGAGCCTAAAGCAGGCGTAGGAGGAGATGCCTTCGAATCTCAATTAGAGCTATATTTTACTCTCTTTAATTGCACGGCAAGCACAATAAGAGGGAGTGAGTGATACCTAGATTTTGGTGGCTCATTCCATATGACATGATTTAAATAATTATTTAGTAGCCTAGAGGAAAGGGATCTCCAACTGCATATAAAATTTGTAGATGATGGGAGGTACAAATCCAAAATATTTGGTATTTTCACCTTTAAGAGGGAGTCAGACTCCCATATTCATTTGAAATTTTTTATGTATGTACCTCGGTTGAAGAAGAAACTGATCTTTTTATTCGAGGTTAGAGGCTATGATGTTGTTTTTGGTAAGGGGAAAGCCTTTATGATACATGTAGCTACTGAGCAAGTGAAACATATTAGAGTTAGAGTGTAATATATATACAAGATATAGGTATATTTCACCATGCATGCAACCATATATCCAGGAGTAAGGTGGGGTGATGTAGAGCCTTAGTCCAAGAGTTGCAAATATTTGGGTAGGGTCCATAGGGGAGGAGTATCCGTTACAACATATTATTCTCATGGATCATTACCCTTGATACATGGACCCATAGTATTCAAAATAAGGAGGATTTGTGTTAGTTGATGCAGTCATATCTTGAGTGACAAAGAATATTGACAGTAGTGCAAGACACACAATGTAGAATAAAAGATAGTGCAGTTTTCCCAGTAGACAATGTAGATACTAGTAGCAATCAGAGACTCGAGAGACAAGTGTAGCTCAGAGACATAATTGATTAAGTATTTCAGATAATTCTCAGTTGCAGTCATTACAGTAGAAATAACAAAAATGAGAGGGAGTCTTGTTACGGTACATTCCTATAGGAACAAGATTAGGGTTGTGCAAAACCATTTTCTTGCTAAGAGGGAGTGTTGAAATTGTGGCAAGAAAAGGTTTAATTTGAATAGTTCATTATTCAAATGGATAAAATTTTATTTTCCACATCAGAAGGATGAATTGGAATATAATTAACTTGTGTGACATGGCCTTGTATACTATTTTACTTACTATATTCGAGTTATGGGCTCGAAGTAGAGATGTGCATGTAGTGATTGATAAAATTTATCAATCTAGTTTAGTTATTTTTAGTTGGACTCAATTATATAAGCTCAAGCCTTTAGTTGAGTCAGTTGAAAGTCAGTTGAGTAGTAGAACTCTTGTTAACTTAGTGATCTCTCTGCTAAACTAGCAAATAAGCCAAAAATAGCCTAGACATACATGGAATTCGAATTTCCTATTTGAGTGGGTGGAAAAGGTACATTTGTATTTATAATTGTATATTATTGAGTTTACAATTATTTTTCATTGAGTAGGTGATAAATTCCTCAAGCTAGTGCACAAGGAAATAGGGAATTTATCCTCTTTTTTAGGGGCTAATTACTCTAGTATTGCACAAGGAAATAAGAGGTTGGTTGAGGCTTGAATTAGCTAAGTGTTGGCTAGAGTAGGCCAGGAAGCAAAAGAACAATATTGCAGTGCAGGGTGTGCTTCAGAGTTGAAGAAATATATTGTAATTGTTTCTCTTTTCATTTGAATTAATGCAAATCGGTGGAGGGGTTTTTCTGAGTCCTAAATAAAATCATAGTTAGGAACTGATGTCATATTCCTTTGATTGAAAACCTTCTTGACTAGCTCAAAGGGGCTAGGTAATTCAGTAATATTGATTTAAAGTCCATCTACCACCAAGTCTAAATAGAACCAACTGATGTATGGAATATTTATTTCATGTCCAAGGAGGTTCTTTTTTGATGGTTGGTCATGCCCTTTGGTTTAACGAAATCCCCAACAACTTTCATAAGGTTATGGATGATACCTTGTTTCATTTCACTAATTATTTTTTGGTTTTATAGTTGGATGATATCCTCATCCTCATCAAGAGTTGGCAAGAACACTTGAAACATATCAATACGTCCTTCATGCTCTATGACAACACAATCTATGTGCTAACTTGGAAAATTTCTCCTTTGGATAGGACCAATACCTAGGCTATTCAATGTCCTATCACAATGAAACGCCCTCTAATATTATCGAGAGATACCCATACTATGGTAAGTATATGTACTCCATCATGCAGGCCTAATGAAAATGGAAGCATTATATTCCAGGGAAGGAGATGATCATACACACTAATCATAGGCCTCTGCAATTTATGAAAATTTAAGAGAACTTACAGAATGTCATCTATAAAAAATGGTCCACATACCTACAACAATTCCATTTGAACATCAAGTACAAGAAAGGGTGGCACCAATCATGTCCCATCCTACCTCAGTTAGCCTCTAGGTGTTGCACTAATCATAGTTCCTAACTCTTATGGGAATGATACCTTTGGGTGGAAAATGTCATACGAAAATGACTGAGAACTTACTTAAACATACTAGATGTTGATGGAGGAAAAACCAGTTCTAGACTTCTACCTCCAGGGTATGTTGCTATGCTACTTGGGCCACCTTTGTGTTCCTTAATGTAAATGTGCTGAGCTAATATGGGAGTCACATTAAAATGAAATTGCATGGAACTTTGGTGTGGAGAATAAAACATCAATACTTCAACAATATTTCTACTTGCAAAATATTCAACATGATGTCTAGTGGTATATGAGATCATGCATTGTTTATGCCATTAATAAACCAACCATCAAAAAGCATGGGTTGTATACTCCTTTACCTACCCTGGGAAAAACTTGGTACTTAGTCTCCATGGATTAAATGTTGATTTTTCCATCCACTAATAATGGAAATGATTGTGTGTTTGTGGTGGTTGACTAGTTCTCTAAGATGGTCGTTATGGTACCATGTCGGAAGAGTATTCCAAATAAAGCTACTGCTAAACTCTTCTTCGATCATGTTTGCATTCATTTCATGCTACCTCATACCATTATTTAAAACAGGGATAGCATGTTCATCAACACCTTTTGGTATAGCCTATGGTGTCTCATGGATACAAAATTGATCAAATCAATTTCCTTTCACCCCGAATCAGATGGACAAATAGAAGTATCCAACAAGATTGTTGTGCATATCTTAATTCCAAAACTTGAATACATCGGAAGAAAAACTTCCATATTTTCAACTGGACAACCCAAAAAATCACAGAAATTGTAAACATCTAATTGATTGGGAAACCAATAAAAAGTACACTCCTTCCTTAGAAAGATCTAAGAGTAGAAAATACAAAAACGTATAAAAACAAGTAAAGAAGGAAACATATCAATGTATTTGCTTGATCTAATAACGTATTTGATTTTTAGGTAATAGATTTTATAGCTACAAATTAAAGAAGGAGAATGTTTGCATTATTTACAAAATTCTCATCTCTCCCTCATAATAATACTATGGTATTATTTTCCAGAGATTATATGTTATTCTTTTTTTCTTAAGTCATTATTTTTACGTGATTTCCTAGATTAGTTTCAGATATCCAGGTAGATCATCAACATAGCTGTCACATATTCCTCCATAAATCTATTCTCCATAGTCCTTTTGAGGTGTGCTTCGAGTTCCAACTGTTGGCCCCAATTGATCTAGCTATTACCATTGCATTTGCACAAACCAAGTTCTCCTATGCTCATATTGAGGTAGACAACATAACTAAATTTGTTGAGATGATACAACACCTCTAGGAATAATTCCATGATATACTATAGAAAGCCAATGCCAGGTACAAGTAGCGGCATGGCCAACACATGGGTCCACATAAACATAAGCTTTATGACAAGGTGTGGTTACACTTACAGAAACATAATCTCACATGCCCTAATAGGAATCTCAGGCCAACCTAATATGGGTCATACAAAATCACAAAAGTGGCGGGTGACAATATTTTTGAATTGAGCATTCCCCCATTCCTTGGCATGCATATAATGTTCAATGTGGAGCTACTTTAGGCATGTTTTCCACCTTTTTTGGACATATCAGAGGAAATAGATCAATTTTCATGTTAGAAAATGTAGCTAGTTTCGGTCTTCAAAATTGTCATTGTACTCATGTCTTTGTATATTTTATGTAAAAAGAAAAAGAAAAAATATTTTTCAAACATGGGTTTCATGCTCCATTGGAATGGTCAACTAGGTCAAGTATGCATTTCATACTCCTAGGGTTTTTCAAGTCAAGAAAATATTTTTCATGAGTTAAGAGAGTCATTATCATATGTATAAGACCCATTTGGGAAAATGGTAACAAGAAAGAGACATTATTTTTGTGTCTGGAAAGTAAAATTTTGACCTCCAAGACCAAGTTGACTCTTCCAGTGAAAGTCAACCTATTCGAACAATGAGAATGGTATATATAGAAGAGACTTTGACCTTCTTGGATTATAATCATTATTTGACTTGAAAAAGCAAGATTAGTAATAGAAGAAAAAGAGTGAAGCTCAAAGAATGAGATATAAAGTCAAAGTTGAAGAAAATAACTTATTATTGTGTTTACTTTCTCTCAGACATGCGAAACTAGGATTTCTACTATTGTTGGTAAGCCAAAAATTGTAGGTTCGGAAAAGAGACCTGACCCTAGAGGGCCAAAAAGTTTGACAAAAGTAGAATTTTGGAGGTTTGAATTTCGTTGATGTTAAATACTTTTACTTTCTTAAGGAAGGACTTGATATAGGGCTGACTTGGTACTTAGAGGGAGGTCTTGGTCTTTGAGTTTGGGTCTTGGATTTCTCGTTTCATTTGATTCTAGAGGAATATAAGAGATTATTTCTAGGTCTTCCCGTTTGGAGGGGTTTTTCCTTAGCTTGGATCCTATATTTTGTGTCCATTTTCTTTTATGATCTTTATGGTTTATGGTCTTGATAATTTTGTGATGAAAATAATATAATAAAGAATAAGAAGAAGATAACATAAGTTCACAAGAAATTATGAAGGAAAGGATTATGTTTTAAATTGTTATCATACTAGATTCTCCAACATGGACCTCATGGAGCTTTATCCTGATTGGATTGAATAGACTACAACGGATCATATCATTGAAAAAAAAAAAAAACTTGCCATAAATGCGTCCAACTCTACCAGGGTGTGAAATTCAAGTAGCTTCTTCACCAAGGAAAGTTTCTCACCAAGAGCCAAATTCAGTAGAAGTTCACCCACCTAATAGAGGCCCTCATTGAAATGGATACCATTGATTTTTAGGGGGGAAGGATATATCCAAGTGGATATTTGTGGCCATCAACCAGATCAATTAGTTCAAAGCCCATTTCTCCATCTTGGCAGTTTTTCTACAGTTTTTTGGATCCTAAACATTCAATGCCATTTTGAGGGCTTAAACGATAATTTTCTGATGTGGCATGGACCTAGTATGTAGGCATTAGAAAATACTAGGTAGGAATGAATTGTTTAATTTTTGGCTAGACCTTTCCAATAGGATACCAAGCATTCCAAACAAATATTTTATGCAAATGTTATGACCCCTGGAAGTTGATGTACCAAGTAATCTCAGTGGAGTCCATAAGCCTTTTCAAAATTCATCTCCTAAGGTTATTTTTTTGGATGTTTAGGTCTTTATCATTACTTATAATGTTAAAAAGGGCCTTTCAACACCATTATAACTGACTCTAGCAAAGGTGCATTGTTGTCACATCACTTCTTAGAGATACATTACCACCATTTGAGCTAGTTTGTTTTCAATCTACATTTTTACAGTTTCAAAATTTTCCATTTATTAATAGAAGTCAAGTTTCATTGTATATTTGTGTTTTGGTTATAAATATATATTTCATTTGGTTCCCTTCACAATTCAGGATCAATGGCATCAAATAAGTTTTCTCCTTATTTTTTTTTTGTTCATGTCTCCAACGAAGTCAGACTATAAGGAGTTGGCACTTGAACTGCTTGAGGTTTTGTAAGACATCCTCATTGATCTCAAAAAAATTCCACAGAAGAGGAAAATAAATATGATGAAGTAGGATATCCTATTAAATTATTGCTTAAGTAATACCTCACATGACAAAGGAATGAGAGGATGGATAATGTTGTGAAAATCCTTCAATGAATGGAAATAGGTGATGCACCTTCATCAAGTGGCCACTTTAGAGACACTAAACCCTTCAAGATGAAAGTTAATTTTGATAAAAAAATAGGGTGGACCACTCCAAGATAACCCATATAATCCATAAAAAAATAATGGTAATGGGAAGAAAAAGAAAGACGTAGGAAAGTGGTGTGAGTACCAAAAGAGCCCCTCTTATAACACCAATAAATGTCACGCAAGGTAGTTTATGGTTGATGAGATGAAAGCATCATATTTAAATGATGTTTCCAAATTTAAATCATACCTAGACAAGGGGAAGCGTACCATTGATTCAAAATCCATTGCCACCACTAAGGTCTAGCGAAGTGAGATTGAAGATCTAGAGGAAGGTGAGAACCTATTTCACTCATAGATGTTGGTGAAGGATGGTTCCCTACATTTCATTATTGATAGTAGAATTCAAAAGAACTTCATCTTAGCAAATTTCATCAAGTGTTTGGACCTGCCAATGTTACCACACCTGTAAACATACACCATTAGGTGGCTCCTCCAAGGGTGAGATATCCATGCTAGAAAACAATTTTTCTTGCTATTTGACATCAATCCCTTCAAGGATGAGGTATCATTAGGGTAATTTTGAGGTATAAAATTGGCCTCTTAAGGAAATTATAAAATAATAGTGGAAATAATAAAATAAGATTATTACATCATCAAATTTTAGAGGGAAAAAATAAAAAACTACTTTTTCAACTCGTATTTTCAACTTATCTCCCTATGGGTTTACTCAAATTTCCAGTGGGAACACTCGTCGGATGAAGAATTTTATTTCTCATCCAAGGAGTACCCATGTCACATACCTTCGATGGACCCTTCTACAAAAATAATGAGAAATACATGAACAACATGATTGCAATCATTTTTTTCAAGTATTTATCATTTTTCATGTAGAAGGTTCCATCGAAAGTATGCAATATGGGTAATCCTTAGATGAAGAATTAAATTTTGCATCCAACGAGTAATCTTGCTCAAAATTTGAGTAAAAACTTAGGCATATAAGTTGAAAATACAAGTTGAAAAAATAGTTTTATTATTTTATTATTTTTTAATATTTTTACTTTTTAACCCCAAAAATGGTGAATCATCCCCCATGGTTGACATCATCATCATGAATCCTATTGGTTATTATAAAGTTTATTTTGGTTGTGCACTTTTCGTAGGAGGCCCATTTTAGACCTCATAAGTTCTCTAATGTCTATGATTACTCCCCTTGAATTTTGTGAAGTTCTTTTAGGGTGACCATAATTGTGAAATTGTCATGTTGTATATGAGTCTAGACCTCATAGTGTTATTATTAATTTAGTTGGATAACTATAAAGTATATTATAGCTAGCTCCACCTATTTTTGTTTCTTTGATATATGCTAACCAATGTAGTAAGGTCATCTCTAAGGCCGAGAAATTTGTCTTCTTCCCTATTCACAATCAAATAAAGGAGAAGATTGTGGTGAAATCCATGGCCTTCACATAGGGTCCCTCTATGCAATAGAAGCAAGTGGATAAGGTCATTGGAAAAATACAAAGACATCTCCTCCTCACCCATCGGGGTACCTTTCCACTGTTCAATTGAACTGACCCCCAATTTACCTTTACTAAACAGGTCAATCTATCATTTGTCTCTCTTCTAGAAAATGAGGAAATCAAGCACCAGATCTAGGAGCTTCTCTAAAAACAGAACATTCAGCCGAGTTCCTCACCCTATGGAAGATCAATTGTACTCACGAAGAAGAAATACAAGACCTGGTGACTCTGTATCGATTACCTATCGCTAAAAAAATTCATAATTAGGGACTTATACACAATTCCTCGAACTGATGACCTTTTTGTCTAGTTTAATAGGGCCAAGTGATTCAATAAGATTGAGTTGAATTTTATCTACCATCAAATCCTAATATAACTAAGTGATGTATGGATGACTTGTTTGAAGAACAATGATGGTGTTTTTGAAAGGTAAATCATTGATCCAAATGTAAAATTTCCTACACCCATGGTATTCATCCACCCATGGTATTGTAAGTGACATATATCCATGGTATTCATTCACCCATGGTATGGATCCACCCATGGTATTCATCCACACATGGAATTTACCCATGGTATTGTAAATGGAATCCACCCATGGTATTCATCACCCATGGTATTTATCCACCCATGGTATTGTAAGTGACATCTGCCCATGGTATTCATTCACCCATGGTATTTACCCATCCATGGAATTTACCTGTGGTATTGTTACTAAAAAATTCTATAAGTAACAAGTCACATCTTGTAAAAGGAGAGATTTTCCACGACAATGTAGCTTTTATAGTTATTCTCTGTTTAACAAAAAATTTCTTTCTGGTTTTATTTACTATGTGTTTTCAGATTTTTTTGGCATTTCAAATTTTTAGATCTTGGGGGAATCCCCCCCAAGATCTATTTCAATTTTTTAGATCTTGGGTGCCTCCCTCCAAGATCCAGATCATTCCTCCCTCCTTAGATTTTTATGGCACATTGTTAGTATCATAGTTGGTCACAAGCATTACATGGCATCTCTATCATTGGATCTTTTTTGTCATGGTTATGGGTCATCCACAAACCCACACTTCATAG
>CM076575.1:1492800011-1492862287 GCA_034641835.2 Pinus albicaulis | reverse complement strand
AATATGGTGGTTCTTCCATCCAACATTAGAGCTTATGAAATCACGATTAACATTCATTTTTTTCTCATCATGAGTTTCCTTTACTATCTTTTAACCATTAGGAAGAATTTCTTGTATCAACTTTGTCAAACCTTCCATGTTTGCTTTTAGATCATTCTTCATGTTTTCCATGTTGTCTTAAAATTTTTCTTCCATGTCATCCATCTTAGCTTCCATTCCAACTTCCATGTCATCCATCTTAGTTTCCACACCTTTCTTCAAACCATCCATATTATTCTTCAGACCATCCATCTTCGCTTCCATGCCTTTATTAAAAACTTCCATTTCATTTTTTGTTTCTCTTTGCAAGAGCAAAATTTGGTGCACCTGCTCTTGTAATTTTGATATATCATGTTGCAATTCTTCATCTTGATGAGTCAGAGTGGAGTATTCCAAGGGCTTAATGGGTGTTGAAATATTTTTAGCAGTAATTTTAGAACCCAATACTGATATCTATGCTCTATATTCCTTTGGAGTCACTTAATACTGATTTTTCAAACAAGGCTTATGAAATTTGAAAAAAAAATACACACCTTTTTCTTGCTTTTGAGGAGCTTGATATTGAAATTTAATTATTTTTGTAATTTCATATATTCAATATCTAAAATTTGGTCATATAGTAGCCCTCTAAATCTTCTTTTGAATGCCATAGGTCTGACTTGATTTGGATACGTCAAGGAAAAGTGATTCTGAATCTCTTACAATTACCTAATTAGGGACTGGTTCAATAGAGAGCACTTGTGCATCATTCTATGTCTCCCTGTTTCCTCCTTAGGCTATAAAACTGATACATAGGAAACTACATTCTGTGTACTTGTGGCCAATTTTTACAGAATTCCAATTTGACGCTCAGAGAGAGAGCTATTTGGGAGCCTGAAAAAATCCTAACTTCCACAGATCGTATCTCCAAAAATTTTCCCTGGAGTTGGGGTTTTCCTAGGTTAAATATTATGTTCATTGTATTAATGTTTTGTGTATTGTTTTGTTGGTTATTATTATTGCTCTCATATTTTTTATTATATTTTTGGTAAATTTTAACAATTTTGTATGAGAGCCAAAGGTAGATGGGTTTGGCTTCATAGGTATGCCTTTGTTGCTAAGATTAAGTTGGAATATATCTTAAGAGAAATGAATCTGAGGTTGGAGTCATGTGAAATGAAAATTACCATCCGTGTGAAATAATTTTATTCCTTGTTTGTATATTTTTTAGATCTACTCATATAAAATATAGATTTATTATGAAGAGGCTTCGATCTAGGTTAATTTGTTGGTGAGATTCATCAATCTATCTAGGTAGTTAGCAAGCAAGGCATAGGCCTGTATATTTATTGAGAGGTGCTTCATTGATAGATACGTGGTACCAAAAAAATTTATATGTGAACCATTTAGGACAAGCCTAATGTAGTTCAATCCCTAAAATCGACTGCCCAAACTATGGAAAAATTGAAGCGAGAAGGGGAAGAGCCTATTGAAGAAACTACAATGAAACATTGTGTATTTGTTTTTCATTATATCCTGACCTTTGTCAAAATTTTTGGGTTGGTTATGCAAATAGAAATGGTAAAGAAAAAGCAATGGTAGCAGTAGAAGTTCCTTACTAATACAGAGAAAATCAAACTCCTTTGAATCAGAATTGCTAGTAGGATCTATACACAATAGGAATGAGATACAAATTTCACTAGAGGAATTAGATCATAATGGAGATTTTGTGATGGGCTTCCTTTGTAGGAATCAAATGATAGACCATCTGCTAGCATTGACAATATCTTTAGGGTTTTTCATGGTGGTTTTTTTTTGTGTCACTATGTGCGATATTGGTGGTGGGTAATCACAACGAGATCAATGGCTTGAGCCTAGGATATGCTTATGGATCGTGGCACACATGGGGAGTCATGAGGGAAAATATGGAAGAAAAGGGGGGGATCTATGAACTTTGAGCCTAATCCACATCTAAATACAATTTCAAGTGCATCCGGGACTATAATATTCTGAGCATGACCCACAATTCCATGCAATCTTGACCTCCTTTTGATTGGTTGGGATCGCATATTATCCTGGTCCCAGTCATCTTGCCTATTCTTATTAAATGCTCCTATTGTCCTTTCGGGATAAATTCTCTGGCTCGACACTATAAGGTAACTGGTTTTTCTCTAACATAACTCATGTTCTACCACCCGAAACTGTAAAATGATGACTTCTATCAAGAATTTTTTTAAAACTATGTGTTGTGCTCCTTTTTTCTCAACTCTTCCTCTGTAGTTCCACTTCAAATCTATATATGTGCTCGATACTCTTTTTTTCTTTCTTGCAAGTCTCTCACTTACGCAAACTCAGTTGCTTTTCCTCTAGTTATGGGAATTTATACAAGTCTAGACATTAGTTGGATCCCCTCCATGATTTCATTGTTCCTTTCCTCTAATAAATTGTGCAACCTCTGCGACTCACCAATCTTAGATTTGTTTTAGTCTTTCTTTCCTCTATGTATTTCGTAATTGCAGTGTTGATCCTCTTAAGCTTAATCATTTCATTATGCAATACCTAGGCTATATTTGTGTGCTCCTATCTTGTACATTACCATTGAAAAATTCATATCTTTGTTAAATCAAATGGGTAGATATGCTCATCAATTACACAGTCTTTTAATATTTGCACACAACAATTTTGCATCAGTGTGTTCTTTCAAAAATTTCCCCTACAATCATGTTCTAATAAACCACATATATTTGTGACTTATGATGATTAGATGCACACCAAAAAGCATAGTCTTCTTCTCCCTAAGCAACACACACATATTTTTCTCAAATGCATATGCTAGATAGAGAAAAACGATGTTCCTCTATAGTTATTCTCTTTTTCATTACTATGGGAAAAATCCATGGTATTTGTTTTTACTGTATGAAATAAATTTCAGCGCTATTCACTTTCAAAGCCTCAACAGATTCGTAAAAAAAAAAGTCTTTGCCAATAATAATTGATTCCACAACCACAAAATATAACCACCATAACTAAAATTGTCCTTTAATAAAAACTGCCATAAAAATAATATATTCCAACTATTATTTATGAAATAAAACCTTCATGGGGAGGAATAGCCAACCATAATGACTAAATCCATGAGGAATTTGATACAAAACTAGTTTGTAACAATTCATTATTTATTTTTACTTCAACCTTATAAATAAATCATTTTGTGCCACCCACATAGCACTATTGACCACTTCATAACCAATTAACCAACTTATCAAGGACCAACTCATTAACCAATTAACCATTGTAACATCAAATTAACCAATTGAGTTCGTATGCAACCTGTAGTTTTATTGTGAACGCCATGGAATTCTTGTGATCGCTATGGAGTTCCTATGAAAAACAACTTAGTTTCCATCAAGGACAACATAATCCCAACATAGTGTTTCACTCTGATAGGCCACCATATTACCTTGATAACTGAGGACTACACTAATAGGGTAGTTAGAGGCACTTTTCTCAGTCTAACTAATAGGGTAGTTAGAGGCACTTTTCTCAGTCTCACAAAGTGAAGACTTATGCATATCAGAAGAGGTATTTTAAATCATCGAATGACTTTTTTTTCAGACCAAACACATATTTTGTTTTTCTCCTCTACTGGTCACTTTTCTTATGGGCCAAGTGATATAAGAAATCCCTAACATGAACCTTCAATATAATTTAGCAAGGCCCAAGAAGTTATGAAGCTCTGTTACAGTTGTTGCAGTTGGCCAATCCCAAATGAATTGGATCTTAGCTAGATCCATATGCACACCTTGCTCATAAATAATGCAACCTAGGTAAAGGACCTTGTTCAAGCTGAAGGAAATTTTTTCCATGTTAGCACACAACTTGTGTTTCAACAAAATGCTAAGGACCTATTGAATATGCTACAATTTTTCTACCCAACTCTTTCTAAAGATGAGGATATCATGTAGATATACAACCACACAAGAATTATTGAGAGGCCACAATATATCATCTATCAACCTCATGAAAGTTATTGCGGAATTATTCAAACAAAAGGGCATGATTGATCTGAATCTTGGGGGGAGGCCACCAAGATCTAAAAAATTGAAATGGATATTGGGGGGAGGCCCCCAAGATATGAAAAATTGAAATGCCAGAAAAATATGAGAACGCGCCGTAATTAAAACTACAAGGAAACTTTTTATTAAATGGAGAATAACTGTAAAATCTACATTGTGATGGAAAATCTCTCCTTTTACAAGATGCCACTTGTTACTTATAGTATTTTTTAATTACAATACCACGGGAAAAATCCATGGGTGGGTAAATACCATTGGTGAATGAATACTATGGGTGAATTGTTATGAAACCAGCTCCAAAAATAGAAGAAAAGAGAGATCAGCGCCCTGGAAATCAGCCACTTCAAGGGGGAAACCTCCAATACATTACATAAATGAAAAATTCTTGGATGATACAAATGATAGAACCTCCTTCTATATATAGGAGTCCATGGGGTCACAATATAATCCTAGCCGACCTAACAATAATAATGTAAGGGAACAATAATAACAATATGGAGGTTACAGGGGTACAACAATAACAATAAGGGGGCTACAATGATAATAATAACGGATTACACTAGTAATATGGGGACCTAACTTGCCCCTCTCTTTCAAAAAAGTGTTGTCCTCAACACTTGAGTAGCTCTGGATGCTTCTATATAAATTTCTCATCGTACCATGTAGAATCTTTAGTGGGTAAGTTCTTCTACTTGATGAGATACTCTAAAATTGATCGATTTCGTAGCTATCAAGTTCTTGTTTCAGTGACTGTTTCAATTTCCAATATGATTTTTTCTTCCTCATCAAGTTTTGGAAATATTTTTTGAACTGAAAGTTTGTCACCTATAGCCTTCTTTAAGCATGAAACATGGAAAGATGGATGCAGTCATGAGGACGTAGGAAGCTCTAATTTGCATGCCATAGTACCAATCTTTTGCAACACCTTGTAAGGACCATAGTAGTTTGGCGATAATTTATTATCCTTCTTAGCTTGTTTGAGGGATATTTTCTTGTATGGTTGTAGCTGTAAAAATACCCAGTCTGCTACATCAAAACTTCTCTCGCTATGATTTTCATCTGCCTATTGTTTCATTCGATTTTGTGCCAAATTTAGGGTATCCTTTAAGAGTTGGAGAACTTGTTGTTGATGCTCGATGTGATCTTCCACTGCTTGCACCTTAGAATTTTCCTTAAAGATGATGTGATGGACTATGGATGATATCCATAAAGTGCCATAAATGGGGTCACTTTTGTTACAGTATGGAAGGAAGTGTTATACCATCATTCAGCTAGAGGTAACCACTTGACCCATTGTGTTTGTTTATCAGATACAAAACAACGAATTTAACCTTCCAAACATTTGTTCACTATCTCAGTTTGACCATCGGATTGAGGATGATAAGATGAGCTATGAGCTAGTTGAGTACGCAAACAAGAAAATAATTCCGTCCAAAAATCTCCAGTAAAAATGGGATCTCTGTCGCTTACCATAATCTTTTGGTTTGCATGTAGCTTTTGAAATGTTTCCATAAATGCAGTAGCAACTATACTTTCTTTAAATGGATGAGATACTGCTCAAAAGTGTGGATACTTGATAATTCTGTCAACTACCACCATGATGACACTCTTTCCTTTGGAATTAGGTAAACTTGTGATAAAATACATTGAAATATCCTCCAACATTAACTTTGAATGGATAAAGGTTGTAGAGGACCCGGGGTCTTAATTGTCTTAACTTTATTTTGCTGGGAAACCAAACATTCTGCCACAAACGTTTGAATATTAGATTTAAGTCCATCCCCAAAAAAAATTTCTTCACCCTGTGGTAAGTTTTTAAAAATATTGAGTGTCCTCCTATAGGAGAAGTGTGCAATTCCAAAATAATATTTTGTTTTCGTTTGGAATTATTACAAAGATATAAGTGATATTTGTACCATAAGGAATCATTTTTCCAACTAAATGCATCAGATGTACTAGGATCTTGCTGCAAATTTTGAAGGATTGTACACACTTCTTTGTCCTTCTTTAATTCATCCCTTGCTTTGGTTATCCAATCTGCTTGGATAATAAAAATTGCACAAAGTAATGCTTCCACCTCTTCATCCTTTCTTGAGAGTGCATCTGCAACAACATTTAGCTTCCCTTTTTTGTAGATGATTTCAAAGTCATAATCCAACATATTTGTGACCCATTTCTGTTTCTCTTCTAAGGATAGTCTTTGTTCCAAAAAGTGTTTAAAACTATCATGATCAGTTTTTCCTTTGAAGTGCCTTCCCATTAGGTAAGGTCACCATTTCTTTAGTGCATGTAGTATTTCCAACATTTCCTTCTCATAAATAGCTTTCTGTAAATACTTTCCTTTGATTGGACAACTTTCAAAAGCAACGAGTCTTCCTTGTTGCATTAAAACAACACCAATTCAATTTCATGAGGCATCACATTCCACAATAAATGTTTTTGTGAAGTCTAGCGTAGCTAAGACCGATGTTATGCACATTGCCTCTTTAAGATGTTCAAAGACCTTAGTTGCTTTTGGAGTCCATGAAAATGCATCTTTCTTCAATAATTTCTTTAGAGGTGCTACTATTCTCCCATAATTCTTAGCAAACTTGCGATAATACCCTGTTAACCTGAGAAATCCTCGCAACTACTTTATGGTTGTGGGGACTTTCCATTCCTTAATGCATTTAATTTTGTTAGGGTCTACCTTAACACCCTCATGAGATATAATATGACCCAGATATTCCACCTCTTGTACTCCAAAGTGTTAAACACCATGTTGAAGCACACACATGGTGTATGAGGAAGAAACACACACACACAAAGAACTCAACACACAATGAAAGATAAGCGTGAGGCTTTCTTATTTTCCATTATACAAAGATGTACATTTATAGTACAATGGTGTGACTCTTGGTTTCAAATTCCAAGGTCACTTGGACTCCATTGTGACTTTTCATATTCCACACCTACCCATGTAGGATTAGGTGTTCCAACATCCCCCCTTAATCCGAAGGGGTATGTGTGAGTCCAAGAAAAGAGTTGTAATACAAATCTGCAAAGTAAGCATGGCAGCACTTGGGCTGAATCAACTCTCTGAAATGTTGGAAAAAAGAGGTGGTTTAAGGATGACCACAAACACTGGAACGCAATACATGTTGCAGTTCCCGGAACTCTTCCAAAACTGGCAAGAAGCTGAAGGCTTCTGCTAGAGGAATTGTCCCTCATAAAAAAGGGAGACCTTCGACCTAAAAGAAGGGATGTCTACGACCTGTGGTGGTTTTAGGTTGTCCACCAACCAAAGATGATGGTTTTAGGCTATCCACCAACCGAAAATGATGGTTTTAGGTTATCCACCAACCAAAGATGATGGTTTTAGGTTATCCACCAACCGAAAATGATGGTTTTAGGTTATCCACCAACCAAAGATGATGGTTTTAGGTTATCCACCAACCGAAGGTATGCTCATGGGCATCCGTATCTCTGGCTACATCTTTGAATCCGAAATGACGAATTGTGGCTCAGGCTCGCTTGAACTGCTGGCTACAACTCTGAACATGGAATGAGAGATTGTGGCTCAGGCTCGCTTGATCTGTCGTCGAAGCTTGTACATGACCACCATTTTCCCCCCTGTCAGGGACAAGGTGAGATGATGGCGAAAACTCAACTGCAAGTTTGCTCAATATCCGTGAAAAAGTTCTAACATGTGTCGTAAACATCTTCTTGGCTGCTGATGCCCATTGCCAAGAAGCGATCCATCCAAGATGAATCTTGGTTCTTGCAGGAGGCTTATGTCTGAAGCATCTGTCTGAAGAATGAGTGTGCCGACCACAGTGCTTGCATGGATGAAGATCAAAACAGTGATCTTTCATATGACCAACTCGATCACAGTGTTGGCATTTCTCAATCTGTTGTGGAAGTGGAACAGGATCTGGAACAGCTGCAGGTGAACTGTCATACATGAATCCGGCACTCTGAAATATGATGGGCTTGGTGTAGTCCGGAATATGAAAGGACACATCCTTGTCATATCCAAGACCAGTTCGGTGCTTGTTGTGGACAAGCTCTTCCCAAGGTCTGATGATGGGCTTAGGAAGTGTAGGCTGAGTGGCTACATCTGCATGTAAATCTGCTCTAGTACAAGGAACTGAATGGGAATCAACTGGAACTTTATCTTCTTTCTTCTGATGAGAGTCTTTTACAATCTTCTGAACAGAAACAGGTTCAGAATGGTGACTCTTTTGCTGAAGTTCGTCTTGTTGGAGCTGAGATTCCAACTGCAAAAACTCAATCTTCTCTTGTGCATCTAGCAAACAGCTCTGAATGTTACATAGAGCATCCTTGCTCATTTTTATCATATCATGAACATTTGAATGAATGAGGTCATTCAACAACACTAATGCCTCATTGATTTTGGCCATTTCAACAACTTAGGCTCAAAAATGAATGAAAGGGTGTCGGCTTCAACCGAAAATGCACCCGTTTACAATGTGATTCAACAAAAAATATAAATGACTCAAGAAATTCTCAAAGTACAAAGTGTGCTCCTCAAATGATGGAGGGCAATCAACAATCCAACAACTCAAATACTGATTCCAACTATGAATGAAGAGGCAAATTCACTCACAATGTGAGTTCAATACAAAATCTCTGCAAAATATGTGTAAATGTGCAGCTGAAAGCACTGTGCAAGAGGCCTTTAAGGCAGCTGAAATTTTTCTTCAAAGAGTTGTTTTCAATGATGGCAAACTTGTCTTCAAATGTAAAATTCTTCAAAAAAATCACCCTTATGTCAATGTCAAATCTGCAATTTTCTTTATGTCATTTTCTCTAAATATAGTCCATCTGCTCTTCATATGCCATTTCTTCTTTTACTGGTGTTCATTTCTCTCTCCTCTCTCTCTGTTGTTTTTTTTTTTTTTTTTAAATTAATTAAAAATTAAATTAATGGGAATTAATTAGAAATGGGGAAAGGAGATTAATTAAAAAGAGGGGAATTTTTTTTTAAAAAGTATGGGAAATTTATTTGAAATGGAAGAGGGGTATTATATTAAAGGAAGGGAAAATATTAAAAAGGGAAGGAAATTTATGGGGGGGTGGGGAAATATTATTAAAATATAAAAAATGGAAGGGTCGTATGGTAAATGGGGGGTGTATTAATTATGAGAGGGGAGGGGGTGTTTATTATATGGAAGGGAATAAATTCATGTAACGTAAGGAGGGGTAGTTTATTATATGGAAGGGAATAGATTAATGAGGGGGGGAATTTAATTAATGGGAAGAGAATTAATGTAACGTAAGGAGGGGGAGTTTATTAATGGATGAGGGGTAGTATTAAATGGGAGGGTGGATTTTTTATTTTTTTTAAATGAAAGGGAATAGTGCGTTAAAAGGAGGGATCTTTTAATTAGAAAAGGGAAATACCATGTTTTAAATAACAAAGTAAAAAAGTGAATGCTTAAGAGGGGAGGTAAATTAAATAAGAGTGAATGCTGAAGAGAGGCCGTAAGGGAAGAGTGGCAGACGTAGGGAAGAGTGCAGCGCTATGAGTGGAGGGTGCGTTGGAGCGTTTGAGAGGGCGGAGTAATGGCATGGGGATAGTGGGTAGGATGGGGGCGGGCTTTGCAGAATGCGCAGAGTAGATGGGGTGTGGTGCCGTGAGTGATAGGTGAGAGCTTGGCGTGTGGAGGACGCTGTTGTATGTGAGGGTTTAGAGTGGGGAAGCCGCGTAAGGGAATGGCGTAGTGTGAATAGGGGCCGTGGAGAGTGTGAGGTGAGAGCGTATGGATAAAGGGGGGTGTATGCAAGGGAGTGTGGCTCGAGTGTCAGGGAGCAGAAGTTTGTGCAGGTGAGGGGAGTGTGCAGGGTAAGGAATGAGAACACGGAGGTCGTCAGGGCCGAGGGGCAAGTTGCCTAGAATTTTTTTTTTTTTTTTTTTTTTTGTTAAACAACAGAGAAGAACAGAGAGTCTACAGCAGAATTTTCTTCCTTTTAAATATATAGCAGAATGGAAAAAATCCAGAAATGAAGGCAATAGTAGAATTTTTTTCTGCAGCAGAGAAACCCAGAATTGCAGAATTTTCCAAATTATTTCAACAGTAAAACTCAGAAATCTTTCCAATAGCTCAGCAGCAGAAAAACTCAAAATTCTCATAAATTTCCAACAGCTCAAAAATGCAGAGATGAAGAATTTTCCAGCAGAAAAAACTCAGATTTCTTTTGCAATAAAAACCAGAAACTTCTTCTTCAAAAACCCTCTTTAAACAGTGTTTTCCAGCAACTCTTCAATGCAGAAATTAATAGAAATTGCAGGAAAAATGAGAATGAAAACCTTCAGATGGGCAGTGCTGCCTTTCCTTCAAAACCACTGCTGCTCTTCTTCAAAACAAATTATGAATGCTGCTCTTTCTTCTGAATGCTGCTCCTTCTCCAAAACCACTTTCTGAATGTGGCAAAAAGACTGCTACAAACACTTGAGTGCTGCAAAAAAACCAACAATTTTTGCAGATATGCATAGGCCATAAACACAAATGGCTCACTCAAAGTGGAGCAGGGCTAGCAATCGCCCGCTCTGATACCATGTTAAACACCATGTTGAAGCACACACATGGTGTATGAGGAAGAAACACACACACACAAAAGAAACAACACACAATGAAAGATAAGCGTGAGGCTTTCTTATTTTCCATTATACAAAGATGTACATTTATAGTACAATGGT
Organism: Pinus albicaulis; assembly: GCA_034641835.2. Taxonomy (NCBI): domain Eukaryota; kingdom Viridiplantae; phylum Streptophyta; class Pinopsida; order Pinales; family Pinaceae; genus Pinus; species Pinus albicaulis. The sequence continues at coordinate 1,492,851,490 of CM076575.1, read as the reverse complement.
GTGACTCTTGGTTTCACATTCCAAGGTCACTTGGACTCCATTGTGACTTTTCGCATTCCACACCTACCCATGTAGGATTAGGTGTTCCAACACAAAGAAACATTTGGATGTTTTTGCATATAATTTTTTCTCCTCCAATAGTTTGAGCACCCTGTAACATGTTGAACATGATCCTTCCAAGACATGTTGTAGATTAGTATGTCATAAAAAAATACTAGAAAATTTTTTCTAAGGGTTTGAAAATGGAATTCATCAACCCTTGAAATGTAGAAGGTGCATTGGTAAGGCTAAAAGGCATGACCAAAAATTCATAATGACCCTCATGAGTTCAAAAGGTTGTTTTCGGAATATCTTCAGTCTTCATTATAATTTTACGATATCCTGATCGAAGATCCAACTTGGTAAAATAAATTGTGCCATGTAATTCATCCAATATTTCATCAATCACAGGAATGGGAAATTTAACTTTTATAGTGAGCTTATTGAGCTCCCTATAATCCAGACACATGCACCATGATTCATACTTCTTGTGCACCAATACTACTGGAGCAGAGAAATAAATTTGACTAGGTTGAATTATACCAGCCTCTAACAATTCTGCAATCATACGTTCAATTTCTCTCTTTTGGACATAAGGATATCTGTAAGGCCTGAGGTTTGGAGGAACACTTCCTGGAATCAAATGAATAGCATGATCATGATCATGAATAGGTGGGAGTACTTTGGGAGTTTCAAACACCCTGGAAATATTTTCCAAGAATTTTTGAAGATCTGGAGAAATAGATGTTTTTGATGTTGGAACTTCTAGTGAGCATAATTGTGAAATTACGCCTCGTTGTTCTTTATTCAGAAGCTTTGTCATGACATTAGAGCTTATTATTTTTCCCGGATTCTTTGCGATACCCCGTAATTCGATTTCCTTTCCTTCCGAAAAAAAATTCAAGAAAAGTTCTTGAAAATTAAAAGCTACCATCCCCAAAGATTGTAACCATTGTACTCCTAGTACAACATCAACACATCCCATTGGAATGGAACGAATTGGACTATTCAATACATACATCCCCATGGTTAGCTTAATATTATGGCATTTTCTAGAGAAAATTATAGTTCCTCCATCTGCAACTATCACTTGGCATTCTGGTGCTGGGTATAGGAAAAAATTCAATTCCTTGGCGACCTTGCAATGAATAAAACTATGGGTACTACCAGAATCAATCAACACTATTACCTTTTTATTCTTGATATGACCTTCTATCTTGAGGGTTTGAGGAATGGTAATTCCTACCAATGCATTACATGATATGGTCAGACTCATTTCTTCTTCTTCTAGGGTTGGTTCCTGGTGTATATCCTCTTCTTTTGAAGTTTCTTGTTCATCTTCTTCCTCCTCTTCACAATCTATGTAAAATAATTTCTTCTTAGCACACTTATGACCTTTAGTGTATTTATCACAACTGTAGCAAAGCCCTTTTGCTCTTTTTTCTTCCAATTGTTGTGGTGTCAAGCTTGTAAGTTGTGGAAGTCTAGGAGTAGCAACACTTCCATCTTTATAGATGTGAGTGGCAAGCTTCCTTGTCACCATAATTTTACATTCAATTTTTCTTGCCAACCTGAATGCCTTCTCTAATGAATCGGGTTCCCAAACATGAACTTCATGTTGGATGTTATCCTTTAAAGTCCCTATGAATACATCAATCATATGTTCCTCTAGAATATCAGTTACCCTTATATTCAATTTTTGGAAGTCCTCAATGTGATCCACCATTGAACCTTTTTTTTTGAGATTTTTCAATTGGATAAAGAAGGTGTTGCTCTTTCTACCCTCATAATGTGCTACCATTTTCTCCATAAAAATTGACCAAGTGACAATTTTTTTACGGAAGAAAAGCCATCAATACCATACAAATGTATTTTGCTCTAAATGTAAAGTTGAAATGCGTACCTTTTGTGTGTTTTCCACATTATTGAGATCAAAATATTGCTCCATCTGTAGTATCCATGTTACGAGATCCTTGCCATCAAACTTCCTCATATCCATCCTTGGAATATGGTGGTTCTTCCATCCAACATTAGAGCTTATGAAATCACGATTAACATTCATTTTTTTCTCATCATGAGTTTCCTTTACTATCTTTTAACCATTAGGAAGAATTTCTTGTATCAACTTTGTCAAACCTTCCATGTTTGCTTTTAGATCATTCTTCATGTTTTCCATGTTGTCTTAAAATTTTTCTTCCATGTCATCCATCTTAGCTTCCATTCCAACTTCCATGTCATCCATCTTAGTTTCCACACCTTTCTTCAAACCATCCATATTATTCTTCAGACCATCCATCTTCGCTTCCATGCCTTTATTAAAAACTTCCATTTCATTTTTTGTTTCTCTTTGCAAGAGCAAAATTTGGTGCACCTGCTCTTGTAATTTTGATATATCATGTTGCAATTCTTCATCTTGATGAGTCAGAGTGGAGTATTCCAAGGGCTTAATGGGTGTTGAAATATTTTTAGCAGTAATTTTAGAACCCAATACTGATATCTATGCTCTATATTCCTTTGGAGTCACTTAATACTGATTTTTCAAACAAGGCTTATGAAATTTGAAAAAAAAATACACACCTTTTTCTTGCTTTTGAGGAGCTTGATATTGAAATTTAATTATTTTTGTAATTTCATATATTCAATATCTAAAATTTGGTCATATAGTAGCCCTCTAAATCTTCTTTTGAATGCCATAGGTCTGACTTGATTTGGATACGTCAAGGAAAAGTGATTCTGAATCTCTTACAATTACCTAATTAGGGACTGGTTCAATAGAGAGCACTTGTGCATCATTCTATGTCTCCCTGTTTCCTCCTTAGGCTATAAAACTGATACATAGGAAACTACATTCTGTGTACTTGTGGCCAATTTTTACAGAATTCCAATTTGACGCTCAGAGAGAGAGCTATGACGATTTTTCCAAGGTCACCTCTTTATGATGAAATTCGAGAGCCTAAAAAAACCCTAACTTCTACAGATCATATCTCAAAAAATATTGCAAACAAGGATCTGAAATGTCTACAAAAAGTTCCTCAGGATTTCAGCTTCGCTCTATAAACATTTTAGCTTTTGAAGCTTCGTAGGAAAAAAATTTATAGTGAAAATTCCACGATGACCTGCTTAGGAGAAATTTGGGAGCCTGAAAAAATCCTAACTTCCACAGATCGTATCTCCAAAAATATTGCGAACCAGGATCTGAAATTTGTACACGACATTCCTATGGATTTCGGCTTGGCTCTGTAAAAATTTCAAATTTTGAAACTTCGTAGAAAAAAAGTTATAGTGACAATTCCATGATGACCTGTTTGGAGCAGCAAAACCCTAAAATCCAAAGCTCTAATACCAAATGTTATGAAACTAACTCCAAAAATAGAATAAAAAAGAGTTAAATGCCTTCGAAATCGGCCACTTCGAGGGGGAAGCCTCCAACACATTACATAAATGAAAAATTTGTCAATGATACAAATGACAGAACCTCCTTCTATATATAGGAGTCCATGGGGTCACAATATAATCCTAGCCGACCTAACAATAATAATCTAAGGGAACAATAATAACAATATGAAGGTTACAGGGGTAAAACACTAACAATAAGGGGGCTAGACTAATAACGATAAGGGACTACACTAGTAATATGGGGACCTAACATGAATGAATACCATGGGCAGATGTTACTTACAATATCACTGGTGGATAAATACCATGGGTGATGAATACTACGGGTGGATTCCATTTACAATACCATGGGTAAATTCCATGTATGGATAAATACCATGGGTGGATACATAGCATGGGTGAATAAATACCATGGATAGATGTCACTTACAATACCATGGCTTGATAAATATTGTGGGTAGATGAGTACCATGGGTGTAGGCCACTTTCCATTTGGTTCATTCCTCCCTCCTTAAGAAGCAATGGTCCCTATTGCATGAAGTTCTCTCCTCATAATCCTTTGTTGAATACAAAGAGCAACTGAAGATAATGGTTTTATGTGGTTAACCCATAAACCTGATGAACGAATATCTGAGGATAGAGATACCCTATAATTCTTGTGACCAATTGTGATACTAACAGAGTGCACCCTAGGAAACAGACTTCTATGAAGTTTAGGTTTATAGATGACCCATAACCATGACAAACGAAGATCCGAGGATAGAGATACCATGTAATGCTTGTGACCAACTATGATACTAACAATGTGCCATAAAAATCTAAGGAGGGAGGAATGATTTGGATCTTGGGGAGAGGCACCCAACATCTTAAAAATTGAAATGGATCTTTTGGGGGGAGGCCCCCAAGATCTAAAAATTTGAAATGCCAGAAAAATCTGAGAGCACACAGTAAATGAAACCACAAATAATTTTTTTATTAAGCAGAGAATAACTGTAAAAGCTACATTGTGGTGGAAAATCTCTCCTTTTACAAGATGTGACTTGTTACTTATAGAATTTTTTAGTAACAATACCACAAGTAAATTCCATGGATGGGTAAATACCATGTGTGAATGAATAATATGGGTGAATGAATACCATGGGTAGATGTCACTTACAATACCATGGGTGATGAATACCATGGGTGGATTCCATTTGCAATACCATGGGTAGATGCCATGTGTGGATGAATACCATGGGTGTAGGCCACTTTACATTTGGATCAATGATTTACCTTTCAAAAACACCATCCTTGTTCTTCAAAGAAGTATTCCATACATCACTTAGTTCTATTAGGATTTGGTGATAGATAGAATTCAAATCAATCTTGTTGAATCACTTGGCCCTCTTAAAATAGACAAAAAGGTCATCAGTTCGAGGAATTGTGTATAGGTCCCTAATTATGATTTTTTTAGGGATAGGTAATCGATACAAAGTCACCAGGTCTTGTATTTATTCTTCGTGAGTACAATTGATCTTCCATAGGGTGAGTAACTCAGTTGCATGTTTTGTTTTTAGAGAAGCTTGTAGATCTAGTGCTCGATTTCCTCATTTTCTAGAGGAGAGATAAATGATAGATTGACCCCTTTAGTAAAGGTGCATTGCGGGTCAGTTCAATTGAACACTGGAAAAAGACCCTAATTGGTGAGGAGGAGATGTCTTTGTATTTTTCCATGATCTTATCCACTTTCTTCTATTGCACGGAGGGACCCTATGTGAAGGCCATGGATTTCACCACAATCTTCTCCTTTATTTGATAGTGAATAGGGAAGAAGAGAAATTTCTCGGCCTCAAAGATGACCTTACTACATTGGTTAGCATATATCAAAGAAACAAAAATAGGTGGATTTAACTATAATATAATTTATATCTATCTAACAAAATTAATAATAACACTACGAGATCTAGACTCATATACAACATGACAATTTCACAATTACGGTCAGCCTAAAAGAACTTCACAAAATTCTAGGGGAGTAATCATAGACATTAGAGAACTTATGAGGTCTAAAATGGGCCTCCTAAGGAAAATGTACAACCAAAATAAACTTTATAAGAACCAATAGGATTCATGATGATGATGTCAACCATGGGGGATGATTCACCATTTTTGGGGTTAAAAAGTAAAAATATTAAAAAATAATAAAATAATAAAACAATTTTTTCAACTTGTATTTTCAACATATATGCCTAAGGTTTTACTCAAATTTTGAGCGGCATTACTCATTGGATGCAAAATTTAATTCTTCATCTAAGTATTACCCATGTTGTATGCCTTCAATGGAACATGCTACATGAAAAAACATGATTGCAATCATGTTGTTCACGTATTTCTCATTTTTTGTGTAGAAGGGTCCATCGAAAGTATGTGACATGGGTACTCCTTGGATGAGAAATAAAATTATTCATCTAACGAGTGTTCCCACTGGAAATTTTTGTAAACCCATATGGAGATAAGTTGAAAATACGAGTTGAAAATGTAGTTTTTTATTTTTTCCCTCTAAAATTTGATGATGTAATATAATCTTATTTTATTATTTCCATTATTCTTTTATAATTTCCTTAGGAGGCCAATTTATACCTTAAAATTAACCTAATGATACCTCATCCTTGAAGGGATTGATGTTAAATAGCAGGCATAATTTTTTTCTAGTATGGAGATCTCATCCTTGGAGAAGCCACCTAATGGTGTATGTTTATAGGTGTGGTTTCCTTGGCAGTTCCAGCTGCTTGACGACCTATGCTAAGATGAGGTTATTTTGAATTCTACTATCAATAATGAAATGTAGGGAACCATCCTTCACCAACATCTATGAGTAAAATAGGTTCTCACCTTCCTCCAAATCTTCAGTCTCACTTCGCTAGACCTTAGTGGTGGAAATGGATTTTGAATCAATGGTATGCTTCCCCTTGTCTACGTATGATTTAAAGTTGGAACCTTCATTTAAATATGAGTCTTTCGTCTCATCAACCATAAACTACCTTGTGTGACATTCATCAGTGTTATAAGAGGGGCTCTTTTGGTACTCACACCACTTTCCTATGTATTTCTTTTTCTTCCCATTACCATTATTTGTTTATTGCTTAGATGGGTTATCTTGGAGTATTCCACCCTATTTTTTTCATTTTTCCTATTATTTTTGGATTCCCTTACCCTATTTTTATTATTATGTATTGTATATCCAAAGTCTTGCTTCTCCTATTAAAATTTTGATCGATTTTGAGAGCATATTAGAATGCTACACCAACTGAGGATATGTCTAGGAAATCCCTTTCTATCTAGATGTATCCATGCAAAAAACTATGGTACTTGAGTACTATATGTAACTAAAACTCCTTGATACCCTTCTTGGTACACAAGTTATGGAATATATTTATGAAATCTATCAATGTTTGGTCCCTCTCCTACTATGGCGAGTTACATCTTATGTACTAAACTTCATACCATCCAACAAGGTATTATTATTCCTTAATAGCATCCCTAAAAGTTTCCCAAGTGGGCATGACTGTAAAAAATAAGGATTACTCCATGCCCATTTACTGAGAATAAGTTTCTAAAATATTCTTGACATGGGGGGGAACATTTAGGAGTGAAAATGTGATATTTCCTCTATAAAAAAATGTTGACCGAAAATTCCCTTCATGCAGATTTAAATGTTTTCCTAGATAATCCACATTTATTTGGCCATCAAATATAAGAATATCAAAACTAACTTTCACCTTGAAGGGTTTGGTGTCTCTAAAGTGGCCACTCAATGAAGGTGCATCACCTATTTCCATTCATTGAAGGATTTTCACAACATTATCCATCGTCTCATTCCTTTGTCATGTGAGGGATTCCTTAAGCAATAATTTAATAGGATATCCTGCTTCATCATATTTATTTTCCTCTTTCATGGAATTTTTTTTAGATCAATGAGGATGTCTTACAAGGACTCAAGTAGTTCGAGTCCCAACTCCTTACAGTCTGACTTCGTTGGAGACATGAAAAAAAAAAGATAAGGAGAAAACTCCTTTGATGCCATTGATCCTGAATTGTGAAGGGAACCAAATGAAATATAGATTTATAACCAAAACAAAAATATACAATGAAACTTGACTTCTATTAATAAATGGAAAATTTTGAAACCGTAAAAATGTAGAATGAAAACAAACTAGCTCAAATGGTGGTAATGTATCTCTAATAAGTGATGTGACAACTATGCACCTTTGCTAGAGTCAGTTATAATGGTGTTGAAAGGACCTTTTGAACATTATAATTAATGAGAAAAACCTAAAAATTGAAAAAAATAACCTTAGGAGATGAATTTTGAAAAGCCTTATGGACTCCACTGAGATTACTTGGTACATCAACTTCCAGGGGTCATAACATTTGCATAAAATATTTGTTTGGAATGCTTGGTATCCCATTGGAAAGGTCTAGCCAAAAATTAAACATTTCATTCCTACCTAGTATTTTTTAATGCCTACATACTAGGTCCATGCCACATCAGAAAAATATCATTTAAGCCCTCAAAATGGCCCTGAATGTTTAGGATCCAAAAAACTGTAGAAAAAATGTCAAGATGTAGAAATGGGTTTTGAACTAATTAATTTGGTTGATGGCCACAAATATCGACTTGGATATATCCCCCCCCCCCCCCCTTAAGAATCAATCGTAAACATTTCATTGAGGGCCCCGATTAGGTGGGTAAACTTCTATTGAATTTGGCTCTTGGTGAGAAACTTTCCTTGGTGAAGAAGCTACTTGAATTTCACACCATGGTAGAGTTGGATGCATTTCTGGGAAGCATTTTTGGTATTTTTTTCAATGATATGATCCATTGTAGTCTATTCAATTCAATCAGGATAAAGCTCCATGAGGTCCATGTTGGAGAATCTAGTAAGAAAACTATTTAAACAATAATCCTTTCCTTCATAATTTCTTGTGAACTTATGTTAGCTTCTTATGATTCTTTATTATATTCTTTTCATCAAAAAATTATCAATATCATAAACCAAAAAGATCATAAAAGACAGTGGACACAAAATATAGGATCCAAGCCAAGGAAAAACCCCTCCAAAGGGGAAAAGCTAGAAAGAATCTCTTATATTCTTATAGAATCAAATCAAACGAGAAATCCAAGGCCCAAACCCAAAGACCAAGACCTCCCTCCAACTACCAAGTCGGCCCTCTATCATTTCCTTCCTTAAGAAAGTCAAAGTATTTAATGTCAACTAAATTCAAACCTCCAAAATTCTACTTTTGTCAAAAATTTTGGCCCTCTAGGGTCAGGTATATTTTCTGAACCTACAATTTTCGGCTTACCAACAACTATAGAAATCATAGTTTCGCATGTATGAGAGAGAGAGAGTAAGCACAATAACAAGTTCTTTTCTTCAACTTTGACTTTCTATCTCATTCTTTGAGCTTCACTCTTTTTCTTCTCTTACTTGTCTTGTTTTTTTAATTCAAATGATGATTATAATCCAAGAAGGTAAAATTATCTTCTATATATACCATTCTCATTGGTTGAATAGGTTGAATTTCACTGGAAGAGTCAACTTGGTCTTGAAGGTCAAATTTTACTTTCCAAGCAAAAAAATAATGTCTCTTTCTTGTTACCATTTTCCGAAATGGGTCTTATACATATGATAATGACTCTCTTAACTCATGAAAAATATTTTCTTGACTTCAAAAACCATAGGAGCATGAAATGCATACTTGACCTAGTTGACCATTCCAATGGAGCATGAAACCCATGCTTGAAAAATATATTTTCTTTTTCTTTTCTTTTTCTTTTTACATAAAATATACAAAGACATGAATACAATGACAATTATGAAGATGGAAACTAGCTACATTTTCTAACATGAAAATTGATCTATTTCTTCTTATGTGTACAAAGAAGGTGGAAAACATGCTCGAAGTAGCTCCACATTGAACACTATATGCATGCTAAGGAATGGGGGAATGCTCAATTTAAAAACATTATCACTCGCCACTTTTGGGATTTTGTATGACCCATATTAGATTGGCCTAAGCTTCGTATTAGGGCATGTGAGATTATGTTTCTATAAGTCTAACAACACCTTTCCATAAAGCTTATGTTTATGTGGAACCATGTGTTGGCCATGCCGCTTCTCGTACTTGGCATTGGATTTCTATATTATATCATGGAACTATTCCTAGAGGTGTTGTATCATTTCAGCAAATTTAGTTATGTTGTCTACTTGAATATGAGCATAGGAGAAATTGGTTTGTGCAAATGCAATGGTAATAGCTAGATCAATTGGGGCCAACAGTTGGAACCCGAAGCACACCTCAAAAGGACTATTGACAATAGAGTTATGGAGGGATATGTGATAGATATGTTGATGATCTACCTGCATATCTGAAACTAATCTAGGAAATCACATAACAATAATGATTTAAGAAAAGATAATAACATATAATCTCTGGAAAATAATACCATAGTCTAATTATGAGGGAGAGATGAGAATTTTATAAACAATGAAAACATTCTCCTTCTTTAATTTGTAGCTATAAAATATATTACTTGAAAATCAAATACATTATTAGATCAAGCAAATACATTAAGATGTTTCCTTCTTTACTAGTTTTTATATGTTTCTATATTTTCTACTCTTAGATGTTTCTAAGGAGTGTACTTTTTCTTGGTTTCCCAATCAATTAGATGTTTAGTATTTTTGCGACTTTCTGGGTTGTCCAGTTGAAAATATGGAAGTTTTTCTTCCCATGTATTCAAGTTCTTGGAATTAAGATATGCACAAAAATATTGTTGAATACTTCTATTTGTCCATCTGATTGGGGGTGAAAGGAAATTGATTTGGTCAATTTTGTATTTATGAGACACCATAGGCTATACCAAAAGGTGTTGATGAACATACTATCCCTGTTTGAAATAATGGTATGAGGTAGCATGAAATGAATACAAACATGATCGGAGTAGAGTTTAGCAGTAGATTTATATGCCATACTCTTCTAACACGGTACCATAACAACCATCTTAGAGAACTAGTCGACCACCACAAACACACAATCATTTCCATTCTTAGTGGATGGAAAAATTAACATGTAATCCATGGAGACTAAGTACCAAGTTTTTCCCAGGGTAGGTAGAGGAGTATACAACCCATTCTTTTTGATGTTTGGTTTATTAATGGCATAAATAATGCATGATTTGATATACCACTAGACATCATGTTGAATCTTTGGCAAGTAGAAATATTGTTGAAGTATTGATGTTTTCTTCTCCACACCAAAGTTCCATACAATTTCATTCTAATGTGACTCCCATATTAGATTAGCACATTCACATTAAGGAACACAAAAGTGGCCCAGGTAGCATAGCAACATATCCTGGAGGTAGAAGTCTACAACTGGTTTTTCCTCCATCAACATCTAGTATGTGTAAGTGAATTCCAAGTCATTGTCGTATGAATTTTTCCACCCAATGGTATCATTCTGATAAGAGTTAGGAACTATGATTAGTGCAAAAATTATAGGCTAACTAAGGTAGTATGGGACATGATTGGTTCCACCCTTTCTTGTACTTGATGTTCAAATGGAATTGTTGTAGGTATGTGGAACACTTTTTATAATGACATTCTGTAAGTTCTCTTAAATTTGCATAAATTGTAGAGACCTATGATTAGTGTGTTTGATCATCTCCTTCCCCGGAATATAATGTTTCCATTTTCGTTAGGCCTGCTTCATTGTGAAAGCTAAATCTAATGAGCTTATGCAAGCCTATTCTATGCTCTCAATTATGCTATTCAATCAGTTGGCCATGTTTATTTGATGCTTTGGAAATATACAACTAGATTAATACAAATATCTAATTCTCCTTAGTAAAATGTTTTCCTATTTTTCTAAATATTTTGAGCCTTACAGTCCAGCTAATTGAACAAATCAAGTTGACAAAACTCACTACACATGATAAGGTTTTTAGGCTTAAAATTTTACCTCGGAATGAAAATTCACAAGATAGGATACACATGCAAGAAAAACACTAAAAAAATGGTTTTCAACTTTGAAATGCCACTTGAAACCAAAATAGGCCATTCAAAAAAATAATCCAATTGCCTAAGAAAGGTAATGCTTGTAAATTTGTTTAAATAAAATATAAATTAAAGATTGAAACTGTGCTTTTGAATCAGGAGCTATGTGGCTCATATATAGGAATTATTTTCATTTTATTTATTTCAAAAAATAGGGGAAGTGAGTAACAGTATTATAGGAATAAGTAGTTTCACCTTTAAAAAGAAAAAACAGAATCAAGATAAACCCTGTGAAGCTTCAAAAAGAAAATTTTGAATTAACATAAACCCCGTGAAAAAATCAATCTTCAACGAACAGTCTCTACAACTTGTAATGGGGATCTAAAAAATGAATTTCCACCACGATTATTCGGGCTCAAATATAATTACGTGGATCTTGAGAAGAAAATATGTTTTCGTGACTTTACAGTCTAGCACAACAAAATACATGCATAGAGGAAAAAATGAACAGAAAAGGTGTCAGCGGTTTTACAAGAAAAAATGAAAAAAAAGGGTGTCCCCACCAAGAGGTTGAGTTGTTGAATTTCAGGGCCTAAGAAATTAAATAAATACAAAGAAAGAAATAAAACTAGTTATATCAGGAAGTATGATTGCCAGTGAGAATGTCCTGCTATATGATCATTTTTATGAACTTGATAAGAAAATATCTTTCCTCTGGTGCCAAATAAAAACACTCAGAGCCTTTCTTCTCCCAAATTTCACAAAGTTACCCAGAGACAAACGTTTCTTGGTCTCAATATTTGTTGGTATTTAAATGACAGTTTGGTTTTAACCTTATGGTATTGATGCATTTTCATGCTTCCATTCAAACTGCCAACATTATTTTATTCACCGGTAGGCGAGCTATTGAATTTCAGCACCTAACAAAAGAAATAAATACAGATAAAGAAATAAGAAAGTCGGTTACATTTAGTGCAATAAAGGTTGGTATCAATTCTTGAAGAGCCCTATAAGAATGATAAAATTACAGATCTTTAGGATGATTTTTTTTTTGTGTTTGATAGTTCAACTTCCATGGTGTTTTGAAGGCACATCAGGTCTCCTACAACTTCCTTTGTCAAAGTATTTTATGAAGCCACTGAAGCGTGAGATTATAATCCAATCAACCCTCCTTCTATATGTAACCCATGAATTGTCTAAACATGGTGAACTCTACAGAGAAAATAAATCATCAATATAGTCGAATTCGTATGTTATATGGTGGCATCTAGAAAGGGTGAGATCACTAAGAGTACTGCAGAGAACGAAGTGGGTACTGATATTCTCTATAATTTTTTTCAAACTCCACGAAGAGAAAGGGCGTTATTTTTTTGACAGCTTGAAACAAGAAATTAGAATTCCCGGTAGATAAAATTTTGAAGGTGATAAATTTTAGTGATTATGTCAAGGAATTATAATTCTGCAACTCTAGTTTAATCTGTGATAGATGTATTTTTCATTATGCCACAATCTTCGCTTCAAGATTACTGTTAGCTCTAGTTTCATTGTGGGGGTTGATGATATTGGTGGAGTGAATCCCATGAGAAAAATACCTTTGGATAGGGATATGAGTTGGGACGTGCTACATTCCCTTGGTATATATATAACATTTTAAAAACAATTTCCTCGATTCCATGAAGAGAATATGGATTCCTAAGAGGCATGAACCCTAACTTTGGCTAGTGTGGAGTTAGCTCAGGTCTGATATTCATTAAGAATAGAAACGTAGATACAATAAGAACTTGGTATTGCAGGGAATTTATTCATTTTAGTAAAATAATGAGAGATACAAATATTGTTATACATATTTATCTCGTATAAATGTTGTTATGATATTTGTTACAATTTTTTTTCAAGGTCTAGGGAGAGAAAGGGCGTTATTATTTTAAGAACTTGTAAAAAGAAATAATAAAGTATTGGTAAATACAGGTGAAAAAATTTCAATGGTTATGGAAAGGAATTCTAATTTTGCACCAACTCGTTAATCTGTGATAGACACATTTTTCATTATGCCACAATATCTGCTTCGGGATTTGTGTTAGCTCTAGTTTCAATTGTTGGACATTAGGTTCAATGCTCCCCGTGTGTTTGGTGACATGGACTAACTGCCTCTCGTGGATCCCAACTCTATTGATTATAGCAGAGACTAATGCCTGCGGGTTTTGGTCTAAATGAAATCATGATTCTGGTATTAGAACAACAGGTCTCGAGTTCGAAACTCACTCGGCTCGCGTTATGGGGGGGATTGTTGGAAATTGGGTTCAATGCTCCCTGTGTGTTTCGCGACATGGACTAAGTGCCTCTCGTGGATCCTAACTCCGATGGTTGTAGTGGAGACTAAGGCCTGTGGGTTTTGGTCTAATGACAATCGTGATTCCAACATCAATGGGGGATGATGATGGTTATTGAGTGAACCCTCTAAGCAGAATAAATTTGGAAATGGATATGAGTTGGGACGCGTTGGATTCTCGTATTATATGTATAACATGTTAAAAAGAAAGTGACTAGCTTCCATGAAGAGAATATGGATTCGTAAGAGACATGAACCCCGATTTTGGATAATGTGGAGTAAGTTAAAGTCTCATATTCATTAAGAATAAAAAATTAGCTACAATAAGCACATGGTGTTGTAGGTTCTTTTTCAATTTTAGTCAAATAGTGGGAGATACAAATATTGTTATAGATATTTATCTCATATAAATTTTGCTATGATATATAACTATTCAATGATCCTATGCCTTTGTCAATACAGTGAAGATATTCTCAAAATATCTGAGATATACCTATAGGAAGAAGAGTAAATATTATTGCAAATATCTAATCCTCATTAGTAAAAAAAAAATCCTTTTTTTCTAAAAATTCTAAGTGTTACTGTGCAACTGATTCAACAAATCAATTTGGAAAAGCTCGTTGCACATGATAAGGTTATGGCGTCTAAAAAATTACCTCATAATGACATTTTAGACACCTAAGAATGATGGGGTTAAGCTTGAACCCTAAACTTCACCTCCCCAAAATCGAGACTTCTTTCAGCACCAAAAGGATTACTCCATGCAATAGTATAATTTATGGTATATCAAGAGCACATTGTAATTTATTAGAACATAAGTGTTTATATGGTTTGGACCATGGAGACCAAATATAAAAAGCTCTCAAACTAAGAATAACAATCCAAAGGTCAAAGATTCAGGAAGGAGGCTTACCAGTGAGCAGGTCCTGACATCATTTTGATGAACTTGGCAACAAAATTTACAGTTTGGTAAAAAAATTGAACAAAATCCTTGTCGCCAAAACATTTCACAAGATAGGATGCACGTAAGAAGAGAATGATGTGAAACCAGATCTCTACCTCTTTACTGTTTATGATGGGATGGTTTTCCCATTTCTGGTTATAGGCCACAATGACTGACTTCACCACAACCTCTACATATTCTTCTCTCCCACTTTAACTATATATGATGGGATTGTTTACCCCTTTCTTATTATAGGACACACAGATGAACTTGACCCCAACTGCTACATATTCTTCTAGAATGTAAGAAATAGACATATCAGAGAAATAATGTGGTCATACCTTCATAATGAATACCAAGCCCTCCTCCAATGTAAATGATCTTCATATTGGTTCCCAGTTTAACAATCCCACAATTCATATACGTAGGTTCGTTCATGCCATCATTAAGAACTTTAACACATGGGATCTAAGACTCAATATGGAAATGAAGAAGCTAGAGACAATCCAACATTCCTAGTTTTGTAATTTTTGAACGATGCAAACAATTTCCAAACTCGTGAATGATGGAGATGATTTCCAAATTCATGAGCCCAAATTTTCCCTTCTCACTAAATGTGGCATTGAAATGGCCACCATGTTTGGTCCTTTATTGGTGGAGTGAATCCTCTAAGCAGAATACTTTTGGATATGTATATGAGTTGGGACATGTTGGATTCTCGTAGTATTTGTATAACATGTTAAAAAGAAATTCCTTGGCTTCCACAAAGAGAATATGGATTTCTAAGAGGCATGAACCATAATTTTGGCTAATGTGGAGTAATCTAAGTTCTCATATTCATTAATAATAGAAAATAGTTAGCTACAATAGCTGTAATGAGCTAACCAACTTCCAATGTAGTGTTCTCCACTTCTTATAATGATCCAATGACATAATTGTTTTTTAATCGTCTAACACATCAGATCAATGGTGCAATATAGGACACAGTGGCACATAGGGGAGTTCTTCCTAGATGGAAACATAAATGCCTAATGAAGTAACTAGTCATGGGGAATCCCTACACATTTTTGTATCAAAAGGAATTATATGTGAACAACTTGTTGAATTTGAAAGGTAATTCCCATAATTATATTTCTGATTTCTAAATATCATAAATTCCAAGCCACTCCAAGCAAAATTAACAGTCCAAGCCAACGAAAAGAATAATAATATTAATTAATCATAATCACAAAAGAAAAAAATACAAGTATATTTCTCTTAATAAATTCATATTCTGGATTAATAGCAAAAAATCGAACAAATACATTGCACTTTCCAGAACCTCTAAGCATATGGGTTTAAACCCTGAACTACGACTACGTAAGGAAATGACCATGGAACTCAGCGTATTACTCATGAAAATGAGAAGCAGAGATTAAATATTAAATTAAAACTGAAATGTTATAGTTCAAATTAAAATATTATAGAAAACCAAACCCTTACAAATCTGACCCAGTAAGTTCAAGCATTCAAATAGATTATGTTGATAATAAAATGACAAGGCAGGTATTATGCTTTCAAAACTTAGAACAATCAAAACTAAGACCCTGGTCACAAACGTTAAACCCTTGTTTTTAATTGAGAATGATCCAGGTGGATATTGGTGGCCACCCACTTATTCCATTTGGACCCGCACCATCAATTCTTTCAGTTTTTCAGTTTCAGAAAAACTTAATATTTTTAGCAGATTTTCAGGTGATGAACTTCTGGAGCCATTTTGAGGCCCAAATGATCCAGGTGGATACTGGTGGCCACCCACCTATTCCATTTCAACCCCAAACATAGGTTCTTTCATTCTTTCAGTTTCAACACAACTTACTATTTTTAGCTATATTTCGGGCCACGAACTTCCGGAGCCGTTTTGAGGCCCTAAACGATGTTTTTTGGGAAAATTGAGAGAGACATGGGAGTTATTTCAATGTTTCTCACATAAAAAGTTTAATTCCTCAGATAGATATTTCTAACAAGGTATTTAACGTGTCAAACGAAGATCATATGCCAAAGTTACGTCCCTCGGAAGATTGATGTACCAATTTACCCAAACGGGGCCCATAGTTTTGGTGCTTCATCTCCTAGGGTTAGGTTTTTGGATGTTTAGTGTTTTTCCATTATTTCTAAACAATAAATAGGCCTTATATAGGCTAGAGCCTCATTTTAACACATTTTAGAGGCTTGTAGCCGCCACATCTCTTCTTAGAGATAAGCTACCAGCACCCTGGCTAGTTTATTTCCATTATGTCTGTAAGCATATTTTTTTTATTTGATATTAATGAAATGAAGTGTTATTTCCACTGCATCTATGTTTTTATTTTTATTTCTGTATATTATTGTGTTCTTGCATAAATATGGATTAGTGGTATCAAAGCAATCTTCTTTTTCTCTGTTTTTCCTTGCATGTCACCAACAAGGTCAGGGTATAAGGAGTTAGGGCTTGCTCTAGTTGAACCCTTGCGAGATCGGCCTTGGAAACCCCGACGAACTCCCATGGTGGAAGAAAATAAATAGAAGGGAGCAGGAGATCCTATCAAAATATTTCTCGAGGAGACCCTCGAGAAATAGAGGAACACGATGATGGATAACTTTTCCCAAATCCTTCAACAATTTCCTACCAGCAGTGCATCTACATCCTGCAGCCAATATGGAGGCACCACTCCTTTCAAGGTACAAATAAACTTTGACATTATTGTATTTGAAGGCCAGATATATGCAGACACTGGAGATAGATGTTTGAATTTTTAGGAAGGGTATTTCTCAATCCATTATTTATCTAATCGAAAAAATATTACTGTTGCACTCCTCAATGCCGCCCCCATGTCAAAGACTGGTGAGAAACCTACTGTGAGAAAAAGGAAGAGAGGGAACCATCCCTGTTCTGGGCCACACCCACTTGGAATTAGTTTCAAGACAACATCAAGGAATAATATTACCCTATGGGGAGATATGAGGACAAGTACATCTAATGGACCATGTTGCGGAAACAAAGGGATCAAGATGTGCACAAATTCACGAATTTGTTTCATACGCTGCACACAAAGTTGGGTATTAAAAATTCAGAGAGGCATTTGGTGCTCAAGTACCATAGCTATTTCCATAGATACATTCATGAGGAAATGGTTTTCCTCGACATTACCTCTCTTGGCACGGCATATCACTAAGTCGCTAAGATTGAGAAAAAAGTTAAGTAGAAGAAGTGAAACTTTGGATCCATGAATCTGAAGCCAGGGAAAGGCGCCCCTGAACCACAAAAAAAGGGGCAAATCCAAAGAGAGACAACTCAGAACAACACCACAAATCCAAATAGTATACGGGGAAGGGATGTGAATTTCATAACAACCCCACTCACAGCAAAAATGAGTGTCAGGCCAAACATTCTTTGGTGGCCAATGTAAAGGCACCCAAATCAGATGCATGTTCTGATCCTAAGTCATAACTATAAAAAGGAAATGAAAAAGGGAAGAAAATAATTAATTTAGATCCCAGTGCCATTGTTGCCACCGTCATGCTCTAGAGGGAGGATCCCGCAGATCCAGAGGAGGGAGAGTGCCTCTTTCATTCACAAATGTGGGTGAAGGATTCTCCACTACAATTCCTTGTCGATAGCGTAAGCCAAAAGAACCTCATTTCAGTAGAGTTCATGAAGTGGCTTGGCCTACTGACCATAGCACACTTGCAACCATATACCATTGGGTGGCTTAACCAAGGAAGAGATCTTTGTGGCTGCTAGCAATGTCGCCTTCTGTACAGCATTAAGCCATTCATGGATGAGGTACAGTGTGATATTGCTCCTCTTGATGTGTATAATGTATTATTGGGCCAACCATACTTGTGGAAGCAACATGCTGTGTATGATTCTAGGCCTAGTTCTATTGTTATTATTTTGGGAAAGAAATTGTACAGGATAATGGAGGTAGTACTACCTCTTTCCATCTCGTTGAATACTGCAAAACAATGCAGTAAGCTTGTTTCCCGAACTAGGAAATTTATGTGCATTACAATTCTCCCACAAGGAAACAATGAGACTGTGGCCATAGCCTCGAAAGAGGGATGCCTTGCATGACAACAACAAATTTTCTCCTCACCCATAGAGGTTCCTCTACACTGTCATGTCAAGCACTCCATTGATCTAACCCTGGGCTAATAAAGCAACCAAATTTATTGAATGCATCCAACACGTATGCCAGCAGGTCCATGACATCTTCGAAAAATTCAATACCAAGTTCAACAGAATTTGCCACATCTCATTGAGGAACTCAACGTAATGGGTACCATTGCTTCCTAAGGAGGGAGGAATGATCCAGGTGTATATTGGTGGCCACCCACCTATTCCATTTGGACTTGGCGCATCATCAGTTCTTTCAGTTTTTTCGTTTAATCAAAACTTAGTATTTTTAGCAGTTTTTTGAGTTATGAACTTCCGGAGCCGTTTTGAGGCCCTAATGATCTAGGTGGATACTGGTGGCCACCCACGTATTCCATTTGAACCCCCTCCATTTGTTCTTTTAGTTTTTTAGTTTCAGCACAACTTACTATTTTTAAGAGTCTTTCGGGTCATGAACTTCTGAAGCCATTTTTAGGCCCTAAATGACGTTTTTTTGGAAAACCGGGAGCAACATGGAAGTTCTTTTGATGTTTCTCATGTCAAAAGTTTTAGTCCTTGGATAGATATTTCTAACGAGGTATTGAGTGCATCAAAATAATATCGTATGCCAAAGTTACGTCCTCGGGAGGATTGATGTACCAATTTACCTAAACGGGGCCCATAGTTTTGGTGCTTCATCTCCTGGGGTTAGGTTTTTGGATTTTTAGGGTTTTCCATTTTTTCTCAACTATAAATAAGCCTTTGAGCCTCATTGTAACACATTTCAGAGGCCTGTAGCTGTCACATCTCTTCTTAGAGATAAGCTACCAATGCCCTAGTTAGTTTACTTCCATTATCTCTCTAAGCATATTTTTGTTATTTGATATTTAATGAAATGAAGTGTTATTTCCGCTGCATCTCCATGTTTATGTTTATTTTTGTATATTATTGTGCTTCTGCATAAATCCAGATCAGAGCATGGGATTTAAATACATGTTTTTGTAAATGAAAATAAACCAAAGTGGGGGCTGCTGAATCTCTTCCATTACCGAGCAGGGGTGGAGTCGACCATCAGCGCTGGCGTATCCTTTAAAACCTACAAAAAAACAACTCATATTAAGTTAAATCCTTCATCATATGAGCTAAAATTAGAAAAAGAGAAATGCAGAAATTGATTCTATTTAACCACTTACCCACTCTCGATAATGAGTGAGGATTTTCTTCTTTTGACCAAGAGTCACAATATACACTTGCATAACGGACAAAAAATTTATTGTAAAATAATTTAAAACATTGAAGACTGCAAAATGTCAAGGGTTATTCATTTGGAGACATCTCACAACAAAGGAAGGACCGATAAGTCAATTCCAAACCCTTATCGTGAGGGTTTCTTGTCACTAGTAAACTAGAGTCTCAAAGACCAAATCTTGAAGACATGGCATGATCACGAAAACAACAGTGATAACCTCTAGTTTGCGAGAAATTATTTGCAGAGCTCTCAACATTGCAACCGGAACAGAGACACCTGAGAGGTCATATCTCATTTCATAGCAAGATGGAAGAGACATTAGTAAGGTTTGTTGAGTTATATATTAGTTAGCAAAGCGTAAATGAAGGAGGCAATGGATCTAATGACTTAAAACATTTCAATCATCTAACATTTGATCGAATGGCGTAGACAGGGACACAATGGAAACTGGGGGAGTTGTTTTCAAAGAGGAACACCTTACGACGTAATTAGCTATTGATATTATACAATTGGTAAGTGATACAATTGAAAATGATAGTACAAATGTAACAAGTGTTCAATGCTAAAGGATGACTAACATAAGAAAAATCAGTATTATTTATAGAACTTACAAAGAATGATTGAACCATTTATCCTATAAGATAAAAGAGATTTAATATTTTATAAATCAAGTTCATATAAATGGTTGTCACTTATCAATCAAGTATTGACACCATTAATACCAATCTTATACCTATTAGTTATTAATATTGTACAAGTACTGAAAAATAGAATATATATCGTATACTTATATTATTGTTATAGCATAATGTTTTTTTTTTTTTTGGGTGAATTACATACTAGTAGCACATAGTTATGGGTAAGCAATAGAACTTTATAATATACAACCTTATACTCACATTTACTTTAGATTTTTATGAACTATCCAACTTATTAATATATATAATGTTGTCCTAAAATTTTTAAATAAATTTAAAAAAAATATTATTTTTCTCATTCTTGCTTTTTGATATTTTGTTTATTGTTTTCTAATTTAAATATATTTTTTATACTATTTTTCAATTATCTTTACTAAAATAAATAAATATATTATAATATATTATAAAAATAAAAAAATAAATATTTATATATTAGTAATTAGATAAATATTTATAATCAAGTGCCAAACCCATATTTGTAGACTATTAATAATTCTGGACCACAATGAAATGAAACTTATGTTTGTATACCATTTATAACAAGATCTACCGGCAGCCATAGTCCTTGCCAGTGAACATTCATCGAAACGCTAAAATCTTAATGGTTTAATATAAATCATTCTTATATATACAATTTTTTTTTTTTAATGTAGGCACAACCAGCACAAGCGCAGATAAGACCAAAGGAAGCAGAGGAAATCAATATTAGTATTGTGTTTTTACATTTCAAATGGGTTTAATGTCTTAAAATTGATTTATATTAAAAGATTATAAATTCAAATAAATAATAATAATAAAATAGGTATATTTTCACAAATATTAATAATAAAATTAATGTAAAATAAGACGGTAGTTTTATTTTTTATTTTTTCTCGTTTATATTAATTCAATAAAATAAATCTTATAAGAGAAAAAATAAAAAATCACCAACTATTTCTAAATCAACCACCACAATTTATGTGTAGTTCTTGTTCGAATGAATAAAATAGGCTCTTTAAAATTACTTAATATATAACGTTGATCTCCTCTCAAGATACTTACCACATAATTACAAGTTCGATCTCAAGTAATTGGGAGAGTTAGATTGGGAAATGAAAATTTAATGTTTATGAGAGTAAAAATTGTTTATGGGAATATGAGTTTTTTTTTTTAGCTTTTTGTATTTTAGTATTTTTCTTATTCAAATTGATAATGAGCTGACCCAATCTTCCAACAATCTCTTCCCTGAAAAAACAATGCCAAAAAACCAATCCTTACATATCCCATAACTTTCTCTGATGTCTTTAAAAGTATCACATTCAGAAAAAAAGAATTAGCATACCTTTACATATTTTTATGGCGACAATTACAACCGCTTAAAAATGTTATTATTATTTTTAAAAAGTAAATACAAATTTGGAAAATAAATTTTAAGGCCGAAGTGGATAACAAATCATTTAATAAAAAATGTACGAAAAAATATAGTCAAACTTTATAGAGAGTTAGGTAAAAGAATTCAAATATATATACATACGGTATCATGTGCTTATCATCCATCTTCGATTCCACGCCTTTCTTCAAAACTTCCATTTCATTTTTGTTGCTCTTTCCGAGAGCGAAATTTGGTGCACTTGCTCTTGTAATTTTGATAGATCATTTTGCAATTCTTCATCTTCATGAGTCATAGTGGAGTATTTTGAGGGCTTAATTGGTGTTGAATTATTTTTATGGGGGCATTTTATAACCCAATACTGATATGTATGCTCTATATTCCCTTGGAATCACTTAAAAATAATTTTTCAAACAAGGATTATGCAATTTGAAAAAAAATACACACGTTTTTCTTGCTTTGAGGAGCTCGATATTGAAACTGAATTATCTGTGTAATTTTGGATCTTCAATATCTGAAATTCGGTCCTATAGTAGCCCTCTGAATCCTCTTTCTAAGCCACAATTTTGACCTGATTTGGATACGTCAAGACAAAGTGATTTTGAATTTCTCACAATGACCTAATTATCGACTAGTTCAATAGAGAGCACTTATACAACATTCCATGTCTCCATATTTCCTCCTTAGTATCTAAAATTGATACATAAGAAACTATATTTTGTGTACTTGTGGCCACTTTTTACAGAATTCCAATCTGATGCTCAGAGAGAGAATGCCATGCCTTTGAGATGAAATTTGGGAGCACGAAAAACCTAACATCCATAGATCATATCTCCAAAAATGTTGCAAAAAAGGATCTGAAATGTCTACAAAAAGTTCCTCGCAATTTCAGCTTCGCTCTGTAAAAATTTCAGCTTATGAACCTTTGTAGAAAAAAATTTATATCAAAAATGCCACGATGACCTGTTTAGGTGAAATTCGAGAGCCTAAAAAAATCGTAACTTCCACAGATCATATCTCTGAAAATATTGTGAACCAAGATCTAAAATTTGTACATGACATTCCTCTATATTTCGGCTTAGCTTTGTAAAAAATTAAGCTTCTGAAACATCGTATAAAAAAAAGTTATAGCGAAAATTCCACGATGACCTGTTTGGAGCAGTGAAAATCTAGAATCCAAAGCTCTGATACCAAATGTTATGAAACCAACTCCAAAAATAGAATAAAAGAGACATAAACACCTTATAAGGTAGCCACTTCAAGGGGGAAACCTCCAATACATTACATAAATGACCAATTTGTGGATGATACAAATGACAGAACCTCCTTCTATATATAGGAGTCCATGGGGTCACAATATAATCCTAGCCGATCTAACAATAATAATGCAAGGGAGCAATAATAACAATGTGAGGGTTATTGGGGTACAAAAATAAAAAATAAGGGGGCTACACTAATAACAATAAGGGACTACACTAGTAATATGGGGACCTAACATGAATGAATACCATGGGTAGATGTCACTTACAATACCATGTGTGGATAAATACCATGGGCGATGAATACCATAGGTGGATTCCATTTACAATACCATGGGTAAATTGCATGTGTGGTCTAATACCATGGGTGGATACATATCATGGGTGACTGAATACCATGGATAGATGTCACTTACAAAACCATCGGTGGATAAATACCATGGGTGGATGATTACCATGGGTGTAGGCCACTTTCCATTTGGATCATTCCTCCTTCCTTAAGAAGCAATGGTCCCCATTGCGTGAAGTTCCCTCCTCATAATGATTTGTTGAATATGAAGAGCCACTGAAGATAATGGTTTTATGTGGTTAACCCATAACCCTGATGAACGGAGATCCGAGGATAGAGATACCCTGTAATGCTTGTGACTAATTGTGATACTAACATGTGTAGCCTAGAAAATGGACTTCTATGAAGTGTGGGTTTGTGGATGACCCATAACCATGACAAATGTAGATCCGAGGATAGAGATACCATGTAATGCTTGTGACCAGCTATGATACTAACAATGTGCCAGAAAAATCTGAGGAGGAAGGAATGATCTGGATCTTGGAGGGAGGTACCCAAGATCTAAAAAATTTAAATGGATCTTGGGGGGGAGGCCCCAAAGATATAAAAATTTGAAAAGCCAGAAAAATCTGAAAACACATAGTAAATAAAACCACAAATAATTTTTTTATTAAATAGAGAATAACTATAAAAGCTACATTGTGCTGGAAAATCTCTCCTTTTATTCTATGGAAAATAGAATAAAAGAGAGATAAACTCCTTAGAAGGTAGCCACTTTGAGGGGGAAACCTCCAATACATTACATAAATGACCAATTTATGGATGATACAAATGACAGAACCTCCTTCTATACATAGGAGTCCATGGGGTCACAATATAATCCTAGCCGATCTTACAATAATAATGTAAGGGAACAATAATAACAATATGAGGGTTATAGGGGTACAAAAATAACAATAAGGGGGCTACACTAATAACAATAAGGGACTACACTAGTAATATGGGGACCTAACATGAATGAATACCATGGGTAGATGTCACTTACAATACCATGGGTGGATTCCATTTACAATACCATGGGTAAATTCCATGTGTGGTCTAATACCATGGGTGGATACATATCATGGGTGACTGAATACCATGGATAGATTTCACTTACAAAACCATCGGTGGATAAATACCATGGGTGGATGATTACCATGGGTGTAGGCCACTTTCCATTTGGATCATTCCTCCCTCCTTAAGAAGCAATGATCCCCATTGCGTGAAGTTCCCTCCTCATAATTCTTTTTTGAATATGAAGAGCCACTAAAGATAATGGTTTTATGTAGTTAACCCATAACCCTGATGAATGAAGATCCGAGGATAGAGATACCCTGTAATGTTTGTGACCAATTGTGATACTGACATTTGCAGCCTAGAAAATGGACTTCTATGAAGTGTGGGTTTGTGGATGACCCATAACCATGAAAAATGAAGATATGAGGATAGAGATACCATGTAATGCTTGTGACCAACTATGATACTAACAATGTGCCAGAAAAATCTGAGGAGGGAGGAATGATCTGTATCTTGGAGGGAGGCACCCAAGATCTAAAAAATTTAAATGGATCTTGGGGGGGAGGCCCCCAAGATCTAAAAATTTGAAATGCCAGAAAAATCTGAAAACACATAGTAAATAAAACCACAAAGAATTTTTTTATTAAACAGAGAATAACTGTAAAAGCTACATTGTGGTGGAAAATCTCTCCTTTTACAAGATGTGACTTTTTACTTATATAGAATTTTTTAGTAACAATACCATAAGTAAATTCCATGGATGGGTAAATACCATGGATGAATGAATAATATGGGTGAATGAATACCATGGGCAGATGCCACTTACAATACCATGGGTGACGAATACCATGGGTGGATTCCATTTACAATTCCATGGGTAAATTCCATGTGTGGATGAATACCATGGGTGGACCCATACCATGGGTGAATGAATACCATGGATATATGTCACTTCAATACCATGGGTGGATGAATACCATGGGTGTAGGCCACTTTACATTTGGATCAATGATTTACCTTTCAAAAACACCATCCTTGTTCTTCAAAGAAGTCTTCCATACATCACTTAGTTATATTAGGATTTGATGGTAGATAGAATTCAAATCAATCTTGTTGAATCACTTGGCCCTGTTAAACTAGACAAAAAGGTCATCAGTTCGAGGAATCGTGTATAAGTCCCTAATTATGAATTTTTTTAAGGATAGGTAATCGATACAGAGTCACCAGGTCTTGTATTTCTTCTTCGTGAGTACAATTGATCTTCCATAGGGTGAGGAACTCGACTGTATGTTCCGTTTTTCGAGAAGCTCCTATATCTGGTGTTTGATTTCCTCATTTTCTAGAAGAGAAACAAATGATAGATTGACCTGTTTAGTAAAGGTGCATTGGGGGTAAGTTCAGTTGAACAGTGGAAAGGTACCACGATGGGTGAGGAGGAGATGTCTTTGTATTTTTCCATGACCTTATCTACTTTCTTCTATTGAATGGAGGGACCCTATGTGAAGGCCATGGATTTCACCACAATCTTCTCCTTTATTTGATTGTGAATATGGAAGAAGAGAAATTTCTCGGCCTCGGAGATGACCTTACTACATTGGTTAGCATATATCAAAGAAACAAAAATAGGTGGAGTTAACTATAATATACTTTATAGTTATCCAACTAAATTAATAATAACACTATGAGGTCTAGACTAATATACAACATGACAATTTCACAATTATGGTCAGCCTAAAAGAACTTCACAAAATTCAAGGGGAGTAATCATAGACATTAGAGAACTTATGAGGTTTAAAATGGGCCTCCTAAGAAAATTTTCCAACAAAAATAAACTTTATAATAACCAATAGGATTCATGATGATGATGTCAACCATGGGGGATGATTCACCACTTTTGGGGTTAAAAAGTAAAAATATTAAAAAATAATAAAATAATAAAACTATTTTTTCAACTTGTATTTTCAACTTATATGCCTAAGTTTTTACTCAAATTTCGAGCGGGATTACTCGTTGGATGCAAAATTTAATTCTTCATCTAAGGATTACCCATGTTGCATACTTTCGATGGAACCTGCTACATGAAAAATGATAAATACATGAAAAACATGATTGCAATCATGTTGTTCATGTATTTCTCATTTTTTGTGTAGAAGGGTCCATCGAAAGTATGTGACATGGGTACTCCTTGGATGAGAAATAAAATTCTTCATCCAATGAGTGTTCCCACTGGAAATTTGAGTAAACCCATAGGGAGATAAGTTGAAAATACGAGTTGAAAAAGTAGTTTTTTATTTTTCCCCTCTAAAATTTGATGATGTAATAATCTTAGTTTATTATTTCCACTATTATTTTATAATTTCCTTAGGAGGCCAATTTTATACCTCAAAATTACCCTAATGATACCTCATCCTTGAAAGGATTGATGTCAAATAGCAAGAAAAATTATTTTCTAGCATGGAGATCTCACTCTTGGAGGAGCCACCTAATGGTATATGTTTACAAGTGTGGTTTCATTCGCAGGTCCAACCACTTGATGACCTTTGCTAAGATGAGGTTCTTTTGAATTCTACTATCAATAATGAAATGTAGGGAACCATCCTTCACCAACATCTATGAGTGAAATAGGTTTTCACCTTCCTCCAGATCTTCAATCTCACTTCACTAAACCTTAGTGGTGGCAATGGATTTTGAATAAATGGTATGCTTCCCCTTGTCTAGGTATGATTTAAAGCTGGAACCTTCATTTAAATATGAGGCTTTCATCTCATCAACCATAAACTACCTTGTGTGACATTCATCGGTGTTATAAGAGGGGCTCTTTTGGTACTCACACCACTTTCCTATGTCTTTATTTTTCTTCCCATTACCATTATTTGTTTATGGCTTAGATGGGTTATCTTGGAGTGGTCCACCCTATTTTTTTATCAGCATTAACTTTCACCTTGAAGGGTTTTGTGTCTCTAAAGTGGCCACTTGATGAAGGTGCATCACCTATTTCCATTCATTGAAGGATTTTCACAGCATTATACATCCTCTCATTCCTTTTTCATGTGAGGTATTCCTTAAGAAATAATTTAATAGGATATCCTAATTCATCATATTTATTTTCCTCTTCTGTGGATTTTTTTTGTGATCAATGAGGATGTCTTGCAAAAACTAAAGCAGTTCGAGTCCCAACTCCTTATAGTCTGACTTCGTTGGAGACATGAACAAAAAAAAATAAGGAGAAAAATTCTTTGATGCCATTGATCCTAAATTGTGAAGGGAACCCAATGAAATATATATTTATAACCAAAACACAAATATACAATGAAACTTGACTTCTATTAATAAATGGAAAATTTTGAAACTGTGAAAATGCAGATTGAAAACAAACTAGCTCAAATGGTGGTAATGTGTCTCTAAGAAGTAATGTGACAACAATGCACCTTTGGTAGAGTCAGTTATAATGGTGTTGAAAGTCCCTTTTTAAAATTATAAGTAATGATAAAAACCTAAACATCCAAAAAAATAACCTTAGGAGATGAATTTTGAAAAGGCTTATGGACTCCACTTTGATTATTTGGTACATCAACTTTCAGGGGTCATAACATTTGCATAAAATATTTTTTTGGAATGCTTGGTATCCCATTGGAAAAGTCTAGCCAAAAATAAAACAATTCATTTCTACCTAGCATTTATTAATGCCTACATACTAGGTCCATGACACATCATAAAAATATCGTTTAAGCCCTCAAAATGGCGTTGAATGTTTAGGATCCAAAAAACTGTAGAAAAAATGTCAAGATGGAGAAACGTGCTTTGAACTAATTGATTTGATTGATGGCCACAAATATCCACTTGGATCTATCCTTCCCCCCTAAAAATCAATGGTATCCATTCCATTGAGGGCCTTCATTAGGTGGGTAAAATTCTACTGAATTTGGCTCTTGGTGAGAAAATTTCCTTGGTGAAGAAGCTACTTGAATTTCACACCCTAGTAGAGTTCGACGCATTTCTGGAAAGTTTTTTTTTTTTTTTCAATGATATGATCCATTGTAGTCTATTCAATTCAATCAGGATAAAGGTCCATGAGGTCCATGTTGGATAATCTAGTATGACAACTATTTAAACAATAATCCTTTCCTTCATAATTTTTTGTGAACTTATTTTAGCTTCTTCTTATTCTTTATTATATTATTTTCATCGAAAAATTATCAAGATCATAAACCATAAATATCATAAAAGACAATGGACACAAAATATAGGATCCAAGCTAAGGAAAAACCCCTCCAAATGGGAAAACCTAGAAATAATATCTTATATTCTTCTACAATCAAATCAAACGAGAAATCCAAGACCCAAACTCCAAGACCAAGACCTCCCTCCAAGTACCAAGTCAGCCCTCTATCATGTCCTTCCTTAAGAAAGTAAAAGTATTTAACATCAATGAAATTCAAACCTCCAAAATTCTACTTTTATCAGAAATTTTGGTCCTCTAGGGTCAGGTCTCTTTTCTGAACCTACATTTTTTTGCTTACCAACAACTGTAGAAATCCTAGTTTCACATGTCTGAGAGAGAGTAAACACAATAATAAGTTATTTTCTTCAACTTTGACTTTCTATCTCATTCTTTGATCTTCACTCTTTTTCTTCTCTTACTTATCTTATTTTTAAAATTCAAATAATGATTATAATCCAATAAGGTCAAAGTATCTTATATATATACCATTCTCATTGGTCGAATAGGTTGACTTTCATTGGAAGCGTCAACTTGGCCTTGGAGGTCAAATTTTCCTTTCCAAACACAAAAATAATGTCTCTTTCATGCTACCATTTTTCCAAATGGGTCTTATACATATGATAATGACTCTCTTAACTCATGAAAAATATTTTCTTGACTTGAAAAACCCTAGGAGCATGAAATGCATGCTTGACCTAGTTGACCATTCCAATGGAGCATGAAACCCATGCTTGAAAAATATTTTTTCTTTTTCTTTTCTTTTTCTTTTAACATAAAATATACAAAGACATGAGTACAATGACAACTATGAAGACCGAAACTAGCTACATTTTCTAACATGAAAATTGATCTATTTCCTCTGATATGTCCAAAAAAGGAGGAAAACATGCCTGAACTAGGTCCACATTGAACACTATATGCATGCCACGGAATGGGGGAATGCTCAATTCAAAAATATTGTCACTTGCCACTTTTGCAATTTTTTATGACCCATATTAGACTGGCCCGAGCTTCCTATTAGGGCATGTGAGAATATGTTTTTGTAAGTGTAACCACACCTTGTCATAAAGCTTATGTTTATGTGGACCCATGTGTTGGCCATGCCGCTACTTGTACCTGGCATTGGCTTTCTATAGTATATCATGGACTTATTATTAGAGGTTTTGTATCATCTCAACAAATTTAGTTATGTTGTCTACCTCAATATAAGCATAGGAGAACTTGGTTTGTGCAAATGTAATGGTAATAGCTAGATCAATTGGGGCCAATAGTTGGAACCAGAAGCACACCTCAAAAGGACAATGGACAATAGATTTATGGAGGGATATGTGATAGATATGTTGATGATCTACCTGCATATCTGAAACTAATCTAGGAAATCACATAACAATAATGATTTAAGAAAAGAGTAACATATAATCTCTGGAAAATAATACCATAGTCTTATTATGAGGGAGAGATGAGAATTTTATAAACAATGAAAAAATTCTCCTTATTTAATTTGTAGCTATAAAATCTATTACCTAAAAATCAAATACGTTATTACATCAAGCAAATACATTGAGATGTTTCCTTCTTTACTAGTTTTTATATGTTTATGTATTTTCTACTCCTAGATGTTTCTGAAGGAGTGTACTTTTTCTTGGTTTCCCAATCAATTAGATGTTTACGATTTTTGTGATTTTATGGGTTGTCCAGTTGAAAATATAGAATTTTTTCTTACCATGTATTCAAGTTCTTTGAATTAAGATATGAACAACAATCTTGTTGAATACTTCAATTTGTCCATCTGATTAGGGGTGAAAGGAAATTGATTTGGTCAATTTTGTATCCATGAGACACCATAGGCTATACCAAAAGCTGTTGATGAACATGCTATCCTTGTTTTAAATAATGGTATGAGGTAGCATGAAATGAATACAAACATGATCGAAGAAGAGTTTAGAAGTAGCTTTATCTGCAATACTCTTTCGACATGGCACCATAATGACCATCCTAGAGAACGAGTCGACCACCACAAACACACAATCATTTCCATTCTTAGTGGATGGAAAAATTAACATTTAATCCATGGAGACTACGTACCAAATTTTTCCCAAGGTAGGTAGAGGAGTATACAATCCATTCTTTTTTATGGTTGGTTTATTAATGGCACAAACAATACATGATCTGATATACCACTAGACATCATGTTGAATCTTTGGCAAGTAGAAATATTGTTGAAGTATTGATGTTTTATTATCCACACCAAAGTCCCATACAATTTCATTTTAATGTGACTCCCATATTAGCTTAGAACATTCATATTAAGGAACACAAAGGTGGCCCAGGTAGCATAGAAACATATCCTAGAGGTAGAAGTCGAGAAATGGTTTTTCCTCCATCAACATCTAGTATGTGTAAGTAAGTTCTAAGTCATTGTCATATAACATTTTCCACCCAAAGGTATCATTCCCATAAGAGTTAGGAACTATTATTAGTGCAACACCTAGAGGCTAACTTAGGTAGGATGGGACATTATTCGTGCCACCCTTTCTTGTACTTGATGTTCAAATGGAATTTTTGTAGGTATGTGGACCATTTTTTATAGATGAAATTTTGTAAGTTCTATTAAATTTTCATAAATTGCAGAGGCCTATGATTAGTGTGTATGATCATCTTCTTCCCCGAAATATAATGCTTCCATTTTCGTTAGGCCTGCTTGATGGAGTACATATACTTACCATAGTACATGTATCTCTCGATAATATTAGAGGGTGTTTCATTGTGATAGGACATTGAATGTCCTTGTTCAGTGACGACTACACCAATAGCATAGTTAGAGGATTTTTTCTCAATCCCAAATGGTTGTTGCAGGTATGACAGGGTGAGGATTGTTGTAGAGTAAAGGTAATTTTTTAGATCATTGAATGCCTTTTTTGTGATTTGGAAAAAAAAAAAAAAATCTCTTTCTTCTAACCCCAACATCAGTATAACCCCAACATCAATCTTTGGTAAAATTTAGTAAGTGCCAAAAATCTACGAAGCTTTGTTAGATTTGTTGGGGATGGTCAATCTTGAAGGAATTAGATCTTCTCTGGATCCACATGCACAACTTTCTCATCAATAATGTTGCCTAGGTATTAGACCTATCCAAAGGAGAAATTTTCCAAGTTAGCACATAGATTGTGTTGTCACTGAGCATGAAGGACGTATTGATATGTTTGAAGTGTTCTTCCCAAATCTTAATGAGGAACAGGATATCATCCAGCTATAAAACCAAAATAGAATTAGTGAAATGAAACAAGGTATCATCCATCAACCTTATGAAAGTTGTTGGGGATTTCGTTAAACCAAAGGGCATGACCAACCATCAAAAAATACCCTCCTTGGACTTGAAATAAATATTCCATACATTAGTTAGTTCTATTTAGACTTGGTGGTAGATGGATTTTAATCAATATTATTGAGTTACCTAGCCCCTTTAAGCTAGTCAAGAAGGTTTTCAATCCAAGGAATATGACATCAATTCCTAACTATGATTTTATTTAGGACTCGGAAAAAACCCTCCACGGATTTGCATTAATTCAAATGAAAAGAGGAACAATTAGAATATATTTCTTCAACTCTGAAGCACACCCTACACTGCAATATTGTTCTTTTGCTTCCTAACCTACTCTAGCCAACACTTATCCAATTTAAGCCTCAACCAACCTCTTATTTCCTCGTGCAATACTAGAGTAATTAGACCCTAAAGAAGAGGATAAATTCCCTATTTCCTTGTGCACTAGCTTGAGGAATTGATCACTTACTCAATGAAAAATAATTGTACACTCAATAATATACAATTATAAATACAAATGTGCCTTTTCCATCCACTTAGCTAGGAAATTCAAATTCCATGTATGTCTAGGCTATTTTTAGCTGATTGGCTACTTTAGTAGAGAGATCACTAAGTTAACAAGAGTTCTACTACTCAACTGACTTTCAACTGACTCAACTAAAGGCTTAAGCTTAGTTATTTGAGTCCAAATAAAAATAACTAAACTAGATTGATAAATTTTATCAATCACTACATGCACATCTCTACTTCTAGCCCATAACTCGAATATAGTAAGTAAAATAGTATACAAGGCCATGTCACATAAGTTAATTACAATCCAAGTCATCCTTCTAATGTCTAAAATAAAATTTTATCCATTTGACTAAGGAACTATTCAAATGAAACTTTTTCTTGCTACAATTTCAACACTCCCTCTTAGCAATAAAATGGTTTTGCACAACACTAATATTGTTCCTATAGGAACGTGCCGTAACAAGACTCCCTCTCATTGTTGTTATTTCTACTACAACGATTGCAACTGAGAATTATCTGAAGTACTTAATCAATTATGTCTCTGAGCTACAATGTCTCCCAAGTCTCCGATTGCTACTAGTATATATACTGTCTACTGGGAAAACTGCACTATCTTTTATTCTACATTGTGCATCTTGCACTGCTATCAATATTGTTTTGTGCTCCTTATCATATGATTGCAACTGTCACTCAAGATATGACTACATCAAATAACACAAATCCTCCTTCTTTTGAATACTATGGGTCCATGTATCAAGGGTAATGATCCATGATAACGATATATTGTAACGAATACTCCTCCCCTATGGACCCTACCCAAATATTTGCAACTCTTGGACTAAGGCTCTACATCACCCCACATTACTCCTGGATATATGGCTGCATGCATGGTGAAATATACCTATAGCTCGTATATATTTTACACTCTAACTCTAATATGTTTCGCTCGCTCAGTAGCTACATGTATCATAAAGGCTTTCCCCTTACCAAAAACAACATCGTAGCCTCTAACCTTGAATAAAACTACAAAGATCAGTTTTTTCTTCAACCTAGGTACATACATAAAATTTTGCAAATGAATATGGGAGTATGAATCCCTCTTAAAGGTGAAAATACCAATTAGTTTGGATATGTTCCTCCCATCATCTACAAATTTTATATGCAGTTGGAGATCCTTTCCCCAAGGCTACTAAATAATTATTTAAATCATGTCAAAAGGAATGAGCCACCAGAATATAGGTACCACTCACTCTATCTTACTGTGCTTTCCATGAAATTAAAGAGGGTAAAATATAGATCTAATTGAGATTCCAAGGCATCTCCTCCTGTGCCTGCTTTAGGCTCCTTGTTGGATTTATTGTGCGGACACTTAGTTGCATAGTTTCCATATTCATGGCAGTCAAAACATTTTATTTTGCTGAGGTAATTCTTCTTGCCTTTTTTCTGGCCAGACTTAGACTCACGTTGGCATTATTTCCCTTAGAATTATTTCCTTTTATAACTAGAGAAAACTCATCTTCCTCCTCAGATTTGGATGTTACTTCATCTTTAATGTTTCTTCGAATTTCTTCCTACAGCAAATTAGACCAAAGTATCTCCCAATTTTGCAATTTGTCCCTTCCATTTAGAAATTCTTGGGATTTCTGCCAGGATTTTGGAAGGCCTCGGAGAGATAGGCTCACTATCTCCAAGGATGGAATATTTTCTCAAACTTCTCCAAGATCATCTCTACACTAAGAGAATCTGGAGAGGTAATGCATAATGGTTTCATTTCTCTGCATGAAAATGTTTCTGAGCTTGTCCCTCAATGCCAATTTACTGATG
The DNA here is from genome assembly GCA_034641835.2 of Pinus albicaulis. Taxonomy (NCBI): domain Eukaryota; kingdom Viridiplantae; phylum Streptophyta; class Pinopsida; order Pinales; family Pinaceae; genus Pinus; species Pinus albicaulis. The sequence continues at coordinate 1,492,816,820 of CM076575.1, read as the reverse complement.
TCACTACCATTTTCGAATATCTCAGTGAGGGTATTACACATAGAAAATTGAATCTCCTTTCCATCTAAATTCAAGACTATGTGATCTCTCACACCCTCTGGGATTATCCTCCTAGCTTTTGTGCTATCCTTCTTCCATTGGGCTAACTTTTATGCATTCGATACTGTTGGTTTTGGAATTTTAGTTTTGATGTACTCCAACACTCCATTATCATCTAGTGAAAATTCAATCATGTGCTTCCAAGATATTAAATTTTAGGTTCCCTCCAACTCATATTCCTATATCAATCTGTTGAAGGAAATTTTCCCACATGGAAGAAAACTACTTCACTTAATCTACAAATCAAAATATCTAAAGGAGAATATCCATTGGTTGGTTTCTAGAGTTATTTTTCCTCTAATACCATGTAGAAATTAATATAAATTTTCTACCACTGATGAATTTGAACTTAAAACAAGAGATTATGAATTTCCTCTACAATTTTGCAGAATGGAAATCACAATTTAGAAACACATGCAACCATCAAAACCAAAAGAACACAATTATTTACACGGTTTCTCATATGGTAAAAACCCCTCCGCTTATTTGCATTAATTTAGATAAAAAGAGAAACAATTACAATGTCTTGCTTAAACTTTGAAGCACACACTGTACTGCAATCATGTTCTCCTGCTTCCTGACCTTCTATGGCCAACACTCGTCGAATACAAACCCAACTGATAGTTTTTCCACCTACAGTAAACACATACCTTGTGGTGCTACTCCTGTTATCTCTATCACCTTCCATATATGAATCAACATATCATGTGGTGTTCCTGGAGCTATCTTCTCTCTACAAATTCCATGTTATAAATAGTAGTTATCAAAATCTTTTTTGCAGTATTCACCTCCATTGCCTAATTTGAGACACTTCAACTTATTTCCTGTCTCATTATCAACCAAATATTTCCATTTCTCGAAAGTATCAAATACATCATATTTGTTCTGAATACAATAAATCCATGTTTTTCTAGTTGCATCATCAATAAAAGTAACATTATAGTGAAATCCACCGAGAGATGATACCTGAGCAGGTCCCCATACATATGTATGTACAAGATCTAACTTTTATCTCTTCTATTCCTTCCTAACTATGATAAATGTTACTCCTATTTTTAGTAAACACAATTTTCACATAAATCCAAATCAACACGCTTTAAACCTCAAAGCAATTTTCTTGAGTGAAGAATTTGCATCCCTTTCTCAATGATGTTCCCGAGCCTATGACTCCACAAAGCCATATCTTCTCTTGTGGAGGTTAAAGCATTAACAGAATAATAAATACCATTTCATAAATACATGTAACAACCTTTTCTCCTTTTGCTATTTCCATGGCTCATTTAGTGACCTTCCAGGTTTTGTCAGTGAATGTAGTTACACTACCTTCACCACCTAACTACCTTGTTGATATTATATTTTTCTTGAAATATGGAACATGGATTATCTCCTTCAATATACATTGGTTTGCATTATTTTTCTTTATAAAAACCTTACCCATTCCAACGATTTTATAGGGTTTATCATCACCCATATGAACCTGTCGAAAAGCTTCTTAAACATAGCCATGAAAATGTTTCCTATCAGGTGTAGCATGGATTGAAGTCCTTGAATCTACCACCTAGGAATAAATAATATCTTCTAATGAGCGAATCAAATCATATTGCAACACATCACCTGTCACATTTGATTCATGATTATTCTCTTGATGTCCATCTCCTTCTTTTCCCTTTTGAGATTTGCAATCTTTCTCCAGGTGTCCTTTCTTCCCACATTTCTAGCACACTATCCCTCATATGGATTTGGATATGCCTTTTATTAAATTACTGTGATTTTCTCGGCCCCTTCTTGTTTCCATTTTTCTTCTCTTACTCTTTGTAGTCAAAGAATTACTTGATGTCTCACCTAATTTTTTTTGTCGCATTTCCTTGTTAAGGATGGTACCAAAGTATGGGGCTAGATTCATTGTGATTGTATCCATGACCTCACATAGGAAAGTTGCGATGGGCTTGTCACTATTAATCAAGAAATATTTATGAAAGGTCCACTAAGAGAAAAAAACTACCTTCCTAAAACCCATAAGAATTCTCTAGAAACAAGTTAAGTTACAGCCTGTCCCCCATGTTTTTTTGCCACTTGAACTCCCGTGCTTACTTACGCCTCAGTGATTAACCAACCCTTCAATATGGGATCTTGCTCGACTTCCATGGGGAGAGGGGGAAATAAATTATCATACAAGATGTGATTAGGTTGGCGACTGCTTATTTAAGTTAAAAACCCGGTGATAAGGATGAGAGGGAGGGTCTGGTGAGTTTTCCCCCTCCTTCAAGAGTACTAATCCATTATTCCTCCTAAGCTAAAGGTTTAAAGTGTTGGGAACTGCTTCATTATGCAAGCTTAATCTAATGAGCTTATGCAAGCCTAGTCTATGCTCTCAATTATGCTATTCAATTGGTTGGCCATGCTTATTTGATGTTTTGGAAATATACAATTAGATTAATACAAATATCTAATTCTCCTTAGTAAAATGTTTTCCTATTCTTCTAAATATTTTGAGCTTTATAATCCAACTAATTGAAAAAATCAAGTTCACAAAAATCCTTGCACATGATAATGTTTTTAGGCTTGAAATTTTACCTCAGAATGACAATTCACAAGATAGGATACACATGCAAGAAAAACACTGAATTTTTTTTTTTCAACTTTTCATTGCCACTTGAAACCAAAATAGGCCATTCACAAAAATAATCCAATTGCTAAGAAAGGCAATGCTTGTAAATTTGTTTAAATAAACATTAAGCTAGAGTAGAAATTAAAGATTGAAACTGTGAATTTGAATCAGGAGCTGTGTGGCTCATATATAAGAATTATTTTCATTCTATTGAATTCAAAAAATATGGGAAGTGAGTAAAAATATTATAGGAATAAGTAGTTTCACCTTCAAAAAGAAAAAATAGAATCAAGATAAACCCTGTGAAAAAATAAGTCTTCAAAATAAGTAGGTGCACCTTCAAAAAGAAAAAATTGAATTAAGATAAACCCCATGAAAAAATAAATCTTCAACAAACAGCCTCTACAACTTGCAATGAGGATCTAAAAAATTAATTGCCACCACGATTATTTGGGCTCAAATATAATTAGGTGGATCTTGAGAAGCAATTTTATTTTCGCCACTTTACAGTCTAGCACAGCAAAATACATGTGTAGAGGAAAAAATGAATGAAAAAGGTGTCAGTGGATTTACAAGAAAAAATGAATGAAAAGGGTGTCACCACCAAGAGGTTGAGTTGTTGAATTTCAGGGCCTAAGAAATGAAATAAATACAAAGAAAGCAAGAAAACTAGTTATATCAGGAAGTATGATTGCTAGTGAGAATGTCCTGCTATATGATCATTTTTATGAACTTGATAAGAAAATTTCTTTCCTGCAGTGCCAAATAAAAACGCTCAGAGCCTTTCTTCTCCAAAATTTCACAAAGTTACCCAGAGACAAATATTTCTTGGTCTCAATATTTGTTGGTATTTAAATGAAAGTTTAGTTTTAACCTTATGGGATTGATGCATTTTCATGCTTCTGTTAAAACTACCAACATTCTTTTTTTCACCAGTAGGTGAGCTATTGAATTTCAGCACCTAACAAAAGAAATAAATACAGATAAAGAAATAAGAAAGTCGGTTACATTTAGTGCAATAAAGGTTGGTCTTGATTCTTGAAGAGCCCTATAAGAATGATAAAATTATAGATCTTTAGGATGAATTTTTTTTTTTGGTTTGATATACAACTTCCATGGTGTTTGGAAAGGACATCAGGGCCAATACAACTTCCTTTGTCAAAGTATTTGATGAATCCACTGAAGCGTGAGATTATAATCCAATCAACCCTCCTTCTATATGTAACCCATGAATTGTATAAACATGGTGAACTCTATCAAGAAAATAAATCATCAAAATAGTCGAATTCGTATGTTATACGGTGGAATCTAGAAAGGGTGAGATCGCTAAGAGTACTGCAAAGAACGAAGTGGGTACTGATATTCTCTACAATTTTTTTCAAGCTCCATGAAGAGAAAGGGCGTTATTTTTTTGACAGCTTGAAACAAGAAATTAGAAGTCCCAATAGATAAAATTTTGAAGGTGATAAATTTTAGTGATTATGGAAAGGAATTATAATTATTCAACTCTAGGTTAATCTCTGATAGGTGCATTTTGCATTATGCCACAATCTCCGCTTCAAGATTGGTGTTAGATTCAGTTCCATTATGGGGGTTCATGATGTTGGTGGAGTGAATCCCATGAGAAAAATACCTTTGGATATGGATATGTGTTGGGGCGTGCTAGATTCTCTTGGTATATATATAACATTTTAAAAGCAAGCTCCTCGATTCCATGAAGAGAATATGGATTCCTAAGATGCATGAACCCTAACTTTGGTTAGTGTGGAGTTAGCTCAGGTCTTATATTCATTAAGAATAGAAACGTAGATACAATAAGGACTTGGCGTTGTAGGGAATTTATTCATTTTAGTAAAATAATGGGAGATACAAATATTGTTATACATATTTATCTCATATAAATGTTTTTATGATATTCGTTACAATTTGTTTTCATGCTCTAGGGAGAGAAGGGCTGTTCTTATTTTGACAACTTGTAAAAAGAAATAAAAATTATTGATATATATAATTGTGAAGGTGATAAAATTTCAAGGATTATGGAAAGGAATTCTAATTCTGCACCACCTCGTTAATCTTTGATAGATGCATTTCTCATTATGCCACAATATCTGCTTTGGGATTTGTGTTAGCTCTAGTTTCAATTGTTGGACATTGGGTTCAACTCTCGCCGTGTGTTTCGTGACATGGACTAACCACCTCTCATGGATACTAACTCTGGCGATTGTAACGGAGACTAATGCCTACGGGTTTTGGTCTAATGAAAATTGTGATTCCAACAAGTGGTATCAGAACAATAGGTCTCAAGTTCGAAACTCACTTGGCTCACGTTGGGGGGGGGAGATTGTTGGACATTGGGTTCAAATCTCCCCGTGTGTTTCTATACATGGACTAACTGCCTCTCGTGGATCCCAACTTAGGCGACTGTAGCGGAGACTAATGCCTGTAGGTTTTGGTCCAACAAAAATCGTGATTCCAACATCAATGAGGGATGATGATGTTCGTGGAGTGAACCCTCTTAGCAAAATACATATGGAAATGGATATGAGTTGGGACGTCTTGGATTCTCATAGTATTTGTATAACATGTTAAAAATAAAGTGGCTGGATTCCATGAAGAGAATATGGATTTCTAACAGGCATGAACCCTGATTTTGGATAATTTGGAGTAATTTAAGGTCTCATATTAATTAAGAATAAAAAATTAGCTACAATAAGCACATGGTGTTGTAGGTTATTTTTTCATTTTAGTCAAATAATGGGAGATACAAATATTGTTATAGATATTTATCTCATATAAATGTTGTTATCATATGTAACTATTCAATGATGTTGTGCCTTTGTCAATACAGTGATTATATTCTCAAAATATCTGAGATATACCTATAGGAAGAAGAGTAAATATTACTGCAAATATCTAATCCTCATTAGTAAAAAAAATTTCCTAGTTTTCTCAAAATTCTAAGTGTTACTGTCCAACTGATTCAACAAATCAATATGGCAAAACTCGTTGCACATGATAAGGCTATCAGGCCTAAAATATTGCCTCATAATGACATTTCAGACACCTATGAAGAATGGGGTTCGGCTTGAACCCTAAACTTCACCTTCCCAAAATCGAGACTTCTTTCACCACCAAAAGGATTACTCCATGCAATAATATAATTTATGGTATATCAAGAGCACATTGTAATTTATTAGAACATAAGTATTTCTATGGTTTGGACCATGCAGACCAGATATAACAAAGCTCTCAAACTAAGAATAACAATCCGAAGGTCGAAGATTTAGGAAGGAGGCTTACCAGTGAGCAGGTCTTGACATCATTTTGATGAACTTGGTAAGAAAATTTACAGTTTGGTCCAAAAATAGAACAAAATCCTTGTCGCCAAAAAAATTCACAAGATAGGATGCATATGAGAAGATAATGATGTGAAACCAGATCTCTCCCTCTTTAACTGTATATGATGGGATGGTTTTCCCCTTTCTGGCTACAGGCCACACAGACTGACTTGACCACAACCTCTACATATTCTTCTCTCCCACTTTAACTGTATATGATGGGACTGTTTACCCCTTTCTGGTTACAGGACACACAAACAAACTTGACCCCAACTGCTGCATATTCTTCTAGAATGTAAGAAATAGACATATCAAAGAAATAAAATGTGGTTATACCTTCATAATCAATACCAAGCCCTCCTCCAATGTAAATGATCTTCATATTGGTTCCCAGTTTAACCAACCCACAATTCATATACGTAGGTTTGTTCACACCATCATTAAGAACTTCAATGCATGGGATTTGAGACTCAATATGGAAATCAAGAAGCTGGAGATAATCCAACATTCCTAATTTTTGTCATTTTTGAACGATGTATACAATTTCCAAACTCGTGAATGATGCAGACGATTTCCAAATTCGTGAGCCCAAATTTTCCCTTCTCACTAAATGTGGCATTGTAATGGCCACCATGTTTGGTCATTTATTGGTGGAGTGAATCCTCCGAGCAGAATACCTTTGGATATTTATATGAGTTGGGACATGTTGGATTCTCATAGTATATGTATAACATGTTAAAAAGAAAGTGCTTGGCTTCCATGAAGAGAATATGAATTCCTAAGATGCATGAACCCTAATTTTGGCTAATGTGGAGTAAGCTAAGTTCTAATATTCATTAAGAATAGAAAATAGTTAGCTACAATAGATGTAATGAACTAACCAACTTCCAATGCAGTGTTCTCCACTTCTTATAATGATCCAATGACATAATTGTTTTTTAATCATCTAACACATCAGATCAATGGTGCAAGATAGGACACATTGGCACATAGGGGATTTCTTCCTAGAGGGAAACATAAATGCCTTATGAAGTAACTGGTCATGGGGAATCCCTACACATTTTTGTATCGAAACGAATTATATGTGAAAAACTTGTTGAATTTCAAAGGTAATTCCCATCATTACATTTCTGATTTCTAAATATCATAAAGTCCAAGCCAGTCCAAGCAAACTTGATAGCCCAAGCCAACGAAAAGAAGAAGAATATTAATTAACCATAATCGCAAAAGAAAAATATACAAGTATATTTCTCTTAATAAATTAATATTCTGGATTAATAGCAGCAAATCGAACAAATACATTGCACTTTCCAAAACCTCTGGGCACATGGGTTTAAACCCTCGACTGCGACTATGTAAGGAAATGACCATGGAACTCAGCGTATTACTCATGCAAATGAGAAGTAGAGATTAAATATTAAATAAGAAATGAAATGTTATAGTTCAAATTAAACTATTATAGAAACCCAAACCCTTACAAATCCGACCTAGTAAGTTCAAGCATTGAAATAGATTATGTTGATAATAAAATGACAAGGCAGGTATAAATCTTATGGTTGCAATGATTCTTATGCTTTCAAAACCTAAAACCCTCACAGCTAAGAACCCGGTCACAAACGTTAAACCCTTGTTGTTAACCGAGCATGATTTAGGTGGATATTGGTGGCCACCCACCTATTCCATTTGGACCTGCGCCATCAATTCTTGCAGTTTTTCAGTTTCAGCACAACTTAATATTTTTAGCAGTTTTTCGGGCCATGAACTCCCGGAGCCATTTTAAGGCCCTAATGATCGAGGTGGATACTGGTGGCCACCCACCTATTCCATTTCAACCCCCAACATAGGTTATTTCATTTTTTCAGTTTCAACACAACTTACTATTTTTAGCGGTCTTTTGGGCCATGAACTTCCAGAGCCGTTTTGAGGCCCTAAACGATGCTTTTCGGGAAAACTGAGAGAGACATGGAAGTTCTTTCGATGTTACTCACATAAAAAATTTAATTCCTCAGATAGATATTTCTAACAAGGTATTGAGCTCGTCAAACAAATATCATATGCCAAATTTGTGTCCCTAAGAAGATTGATGTGCCAATTTACCAAAACGGGGCCCATAGTTTTGGCGCTTCATCTCCTAGGGTTAGGTTTTTGGATGTTTAGGGTTTTCCATTGTTTCTAAACAATAATTATGCCTTCTAGCCTCATTTTAACACATTTTAGAGGCATGTGGCCGCCACATTCTTCTTAGAGATAAGCTACCAGCACCCTAGCTAGTTTATTTCCATTATATCTGTAAGCTTACTTTTGTTATTTGATATTAATGAAATGAAGTGTTATTTCCACTGCATCTATGTTTTTATGTTTATTTTTGTATATTATTATGTTCCTTCATAAATCTGGATTGGTGGTATTAGAGCAGTCTTCTCTTTCTCTATTTTTCCTTGCATGTAGCCAACAAGGTCAGGGTATAAGGAGTCAAGACTTGATCTAGTTGAACCCTTGCGAGATCGGCCTCTGAAACCCCGACAAACTCCCATGGAAGAAGAAAAGAAATACAAAGGAGAAGGAGATCCTATCAAAATATTTTTCAAGGAGGCCCTCGAGAAACAGAGGAACACGATGATGGATAGCTTTTCCCAAATCCTTCAATGATTTCCCACCAGTGGCGCATCTACATCCATCAGCCACTATGGAGGCGCCACTCCTTTCAAGGTACAAGTAAACTTTGACATTCCTGTATTTGAAGGCCAGATAAATGCAGACACCAGAGGTAGATGGTTGAATTTTTTAGAAGGGTATTTCTCAATCCATGATTTCTATGATCGAGAAAATATTACTTTTTCACTCCTCAAAGCCGCTCCCCATGTCAAAGACTGGTGGGAAACCTACTGTGAGAAAAAGGACGAGAGGGAACCCTCTCTGTTCTCGGCCACACCCACTTGGAATTCGTTCCGAGACAACATGAAGGAACAATATTACCCTATGGGGAGATATGAGGAAAAGTACATCTAATGGACCATGTTACGGAAACAAAGGGATTAAGATCTGCACTAATTGACGAATTTGTTTCATACCCTGCACACAAAGTTGGGTATTAAAAATTCAGAGAGGCATTTGGTGCTCAAGTACTGCAGCTATTTGCACAGGTACATTTAGGAGGAAATAGTTTTCCTCGACATTACCTTGCTTGGCACGAAATATCACTAAGCCGCCAAGATTGAGCAAAAAATTAAGAAGAAGAAGCGAAACTTTGGATCCATGAATCCAAATCCAAGGAAAGGCGCCCCCGAACTGCAAAAAAAGAGGTAAATCCAAAGCGCGATGACTCAGAAAAATGCCACAAATCCAAAGAAGGACACGGGGAAGTGATTTGAATTTCATAACAACCCCACTCATAGAAAAAATGAATGTCGGACCAAACAGTCGTTGGTCGCCAAAGTAAAGGCACCCGAATCAAATGCATGTTCTAATCCTAAGTCAGAACTAGAAAAGGGAAATGAAAAATGGAAGCAAATAATTGATGTGGATCCCAGTGCCATTATTTCCACCACCATGCTCTAGAGGGAGGATCTCGAGGATCCAAAGAAGTGGGAGCACCTCTTCCATTCGCAAATGTGGGTGAATGGTTCTCCACTACAATTCCTTGTCAATAGTGGAAGCCAAAAGAACCTCATTTCAGCCGAGTTCGTGAAGCGGCTCTGCCTACCAACCATAGCACACCAACAACCATATACCATTGGGTGGCTTCACCAAGGAAGAGATCTTTGCGTCCGCTAGCAGTGCCGCCTTCTATACAGCATAAAGCCATTCATGGATGAGGTACGGTGTGATTTTTCTCCTCTTGATGTGTCTGATGTATTATTGGGCCAACCATACTTGTGGAAGAGGCATGATGTGTATGATTCTAGGCCTAGTTTTGTTATTATTACTTTGGGAAATAAATTGTACAAGATACCACAGGTAGTACTACCTCCTGTCATCTTGTTGAATACTACAAAATAACACAGCAAGCTTATTTCCCAAATGAGGAAATTTATGTGCATTACAATTCTCATATAAGGCAATAAGGAGTCTATGGCCATAGCCTCGAAACAGGGCTCCCCTGCACGAAAACAAAAAATTTTCTCCTCACCCACAGAGGTTCCTCTACACTGTTAGGTCAAGCACTCCATTGATCTAACCCTAGGTGTGCAAACGCTTGATGTTTCTATACCTCATGTGACCACATAGACAAAATCAACACTTGTACTGTCTCAGACTAATAAAGCAGCCAAATTTATTGAACACATCCAGCACATCCGCCAGTAGGTCCATGACATCTTCGAGAAATCCAATACCAAGTTCAATAGAATTTCCCTCATCTGATGGAGGAACTCAACGCAATTGGTACCATTGCTTCCTAAGGAGGGATGAATGATCCAGGTGTATATTGGTGGCCACCTACCTATTCCATTTGGACCTGGCGCATCATCAGTTCTTTTAATTAGTTTAATCAAATCTTACTATTTTTAGCATTTTTTTGAGTTATGAACTTCTGGAGCCGTTCTGAGGCCCTAATGATCTAGGTGGATACTAGTGGCCACCCACCTATTCCGTTTGAACCCCCACCATCTGTTCTTTCAGTTTCAACACAACTTACTATTTTTAACAGTCTTGCGGGTCATGAACTCTCAGAGCCATTTTGAGGCCCTAAACGATGTTTTTTGGGAAAATTGGGAGCAACATGGAAGTTCCTTCAATGTTTCTCACATCAAAAGTTTTAATCCTCGGACAGATATTTCTAACGAGGTATTGAGTGCATCAAACAAAGATCGTATGCCAAAGTTACGTCCCCAGGAAGATTGATGTACCAATTTACCCAAATGAAGCCCATATTTTTTGTGCTTCATCTCCTGGGGTTAGGTTTTTGGATTTTTAGGGTTTTCCATTGTTTCTCAACAATAAATAGGCCTTCAAACCTCATTGTAACATAGTTCACAGGCCTGTAGCCATCACATCTCTTCTTAGAGATAAGCTACCAATGCCCTAGCTAGTTTATTGCCATTATCCTTCTAAGCATGTTTCTGTTATTTGATATTTAATGAAATGAAGTGTTACTTCCGCTACATCTCCGTGTTTATGTTTATTTTTTTATATTATTGTGTTCCTGCATAAATCTAGATCAGAGCATGGGATTTAAATACATGTCGTTGTAAATGAAAATAAACCAAAGTGGGGACTGATGAATCTCTTCCATTACCGATCGGGGGTGGAGTCGACCGTCAAAGCTAGTGTATCCTTTGAAACCTACAAAAAAAACAACTCATATTAAGTTAAATCCTTCATCATATGAGCCAAAATTAGAAAAAGAAACATGCAAAACTTGATTCTATTTAACTACTTACCCAGTCTTGATAATGAGCGAGGATTTCCTTCTCTTGTCTAAGAGTCACAATATACACTTGCATAGGAAAGAAAACATTTACCGTAAAAGAATTCAAAACATTAAAGATTGCAAAATGTTGAGGGTTATTCGTTTGGATCCATCTCACAACAGAGGAAGGACCGATAAGTCAATTCTAAACCCTTATCGTGAGGGTTTCTTGTCACTGGTAAACTAGAGTCTCAAAGACCAAATCTTCAAGACATGGCATGATCATGAAAACAATAGTGATAAACTCTAGTTTGCGATAAATTACCTGTAGAACTCTCAACGTTGCAACTGGAACAGAGACACCTGAGAGGTCATATCTCATTTCATAACGAGATGGAAGAGACATTAGTATGGTTTGTTGAGTTAGCTAGGTAGTTAGCAAAGCGTAAATGAATGAGGCAGTGGATTTAATGACCTAAAACATTTCAATCGTCTAACATTTGATCGAATGGTGCAAACAGGGACACAGTGGCAGCTGGGGGAGTTGTTTTCAAAGAGGAACACCTTACGACGTAATTAACTATTGATATTGTACAGTTGGTAAGTGATACAATTCAAATGATAGTACAAATGTAACAGGTGTTCAATGTAAAAGGATGACTAAAATAAGAAAAATCACTATCATTCATAGAGCTTACAAAGAATGATTGAACCATTTATCCTATAAGCAAAAAGAGATTTAATATTTTAGAAAGCAAGTTGATATAAATAGTTATCACTTATCAATTAAGTATTGACACCATTAATACCAATCTTATACCTATTAGTTATTAATATTGTACAACTAGTGAAAAATATAATCAATATATATCGTATACTTATATTATTGTTATAGCATAATGTTTTTTTGATTTTTTTGGTGTATTGCATACTAGTAGCACATAGTTATAGGTAAGCAATAGAGCTTTATAATATATGACCTTATACTCACATTTACTTTACATTTTTATGAACTATTCACTTTATTAATATATATATAATGTTGTCATAAAAATTTTAAATAAATTTAAAAAAAATATTTTTTTCATTCTTACTTCTTAATATTTTGTTTATTGCTTTCTAATTTAAATATATTTTTTATACTAATTTTTCAATTGTATTTTTTAAAAAAAATAAATAAATTATAATATATTATAAAAATAAATAAATAAGTATTTATATATTTGTAATTAGATAAATATTTATAATCAAGTGCCAAACCCATATTTGTACACTATTAATAATTCCGGACCACAATGAAATGAAACTTATGTTTGTATACCATTTATAACAAGAGCTGCCGGCAGCCGTAGTCCTTGCCTGTAAACATTCATTGAAATGCTAAAATTTTAATGGTTTGTAAAAATCATTCTTATATATACAATTTTTTTTTTTTTAAATGTACCGACAACCAGCACAAGCGCAGATAAGACCAAAGAAAGCAGAGGAAATCAATATTAGTATTGTGTTTTTACATTTCGAATGGGTTTAATGTCTTAAAATTTATTTATATTAAAAGATTATAATTTCAAATAAAAAATAATAATAAAATAATTATATTTTTACAAATATTAATAATAAAATTTATATAAAATAAAATGGTAGTTTTATTTTTTATATTTTCGGTTTATATTAATTCAGCGAAATAAATCTTCTAGGAGAAAAAATAAAAATTTACGGGCCATTTCCAAATTAACCACCACAATTTATGTGTGGTTCTTGTTTGAATGAATAAAATATGTTCTTTAAAATTACTTAATATATAAGTCATTCCAGGGATGATGCCATCTTGGGTTGCATTCGCACCTAGGGACGAGACCGAGACAAAGACTCGTTGCAAGTATCCTTCTAGGAATTGATTTGTGTGCACAATTCTGCGTGGTTAAAGAGAATGAAAATTGCATCTTACACTCTACAACAAATCTACACAAAATAAAACAAAAAAAAGTAGAGATTCGATGTTATCTGAAAAGCCTTCATCTGTAGCCGCTGTGTGTAGTATAATGAATACCAGAATTGCAGAATCCAGACAATCGTTTCTCATTCCCAACTTCATGTGTATGGAATCCCCCGCGTTGCTGTGTAATTGTATTCTCGTGCTATGAAACTCCTAAACGTAAAAATCAACTCGACAATTAGAGAGTAACGAAGGAAAGACGGTTACAGAAAATATGGCAATTCTCACAATTCAAATCGATGGATAAGATTAACTCAATCGTCTAACAAAAGATCTAATGGCATAGATTATGACACGAAAGTAGCTAGGAGAGTTGTTTTCAAATAAAAACGCTTTAAGGTGTAAAAATTTGTGGAGATTAAATCATTATTAGAGAAAATATCAGTGGCTAATATTCACTTGTGGACTAATATTCTATACATTTTTCAAAAAAAATATCCATAATATCCATATTTTTTTTTAAATGTTTCACCAAAATTTTATAGTATGTAATTAGTTTATCTTAAAAATCTTCAAAAATTTGTATAGACACTATATAAAATTATTAGAAATTTGAATATTTTTACAAAAGTATCTACAAGCATTTTACAAATTGCATATTATGACCTACTGACGTTTGCCAAACTTTCTAAACTTTAAGATAAATTTCCATCCTTAAAATTTTCTGTAATCTCTATATTAACCATCAAACCACATCACTTTTCACAATCAATATTTTTACACATTGTAAAGATTCCACATTCATAATTCTTAATATTGTTAGGTGGAGACCAAACCTCTATCTTAATCATCAAACCATAATCAATATACTTACACATTGTGAAGATTCAACATTCATAATTCTTCTTCCTATAACTACTAATAATTAGGATTCAATTTAAAAATATTTTGAGATTTGTAATTAAGATAAAGATGGTATTTATAAAAAAATTAAACATTTATAATTTGAGAAATATGAAATATAAATTATGAATTCTAAAATATTTCAAAAATTTGAGTGTAAATTGATTCTAAATTCTGTAATGTGGGATATGATAAATGTGATGAACATTCAAGTTTCAGCCCTGAAGTTAAGTGACAGAAATTCCATGCCAATGAAGCCCAAAAAAGTGCATAAACAAAGGGGTCTCATACACCAATTTGGTGTCTAGATTAGTGATGACCTTAAAAATTAGATAATAATATGAAGATATTTTATATATTTAGTTAAATAATAAATGGAGTTTCGTTGGGCTATCTAGATAAATTCATAAATATTTTAGAAATTATAGCATAGGCAAAGATATCAAAATTATTTTTGTTAATTTATTTATTTTCATTGTACTTATAATCATTTAATTTCCCATATTTTTGTAATTAGCATATTTTTAATATTTTCTATAGTAATATTAAACGATATGATACTCTCTGAACATGAGGAAATATATCAAAAATAATTTGTTTAATTTGTTTATTTAATTTTATTTATAATCCTTTAATTTCCCATATTTTTGGGATTAACATATTTTCAATGTTTTGTCCGCTCTAACCCTTTGACTAGTTGAAAAGAAAAGAAATCCACGAGCTAAATTACTGAAATCACAATTTAGGCCGATTTAATATCAACATTATGTGTAGACTTTCACTTTAAGATGGAGGTATCACAAGTACAAGTCACATTATACCTTTGCCATTTACAGAAATGTAATACATAATTTTTATCTAAATGTAAATTTTTTTAATAAAACAAAAAAGTGTATTTATTGCTTATGATCTTTTATTTTAATTATGAATTTTATTAAATAAAAATATGAAATTAATGTTTCATTAAAACATTTTTTTTTAAATTGAAATTATGAATGTTATTGAATAAAAAATATAAAGTTAATTTTTTATTAAAACAATTTTCTTTTTAAATTGAAAAAAAACACATAATACTTTAAATACTTTACATTACATGATGTTTAAGGTAAACATAAGTCAATATTTTTGAGAATGTTTTTTCTATAAATCACATAATCAATTTTTTTTTTTGTTTATATTTGGGACCATCTAATATAGTTAATCTTCACTACAATGATGAACCTAGTCTATCCATAAATGTAAATAACTAGATGCATCTTGCTCCAAATATAACTAATAAACAAACTGAAAGTTTATATTAAATTCAAATATGAACATTACCTATAAAATAATATAAAATATATTATAAAATCGTATAAATGATAATAGTCTATGAAAAACTACATATCTATTGGGTTAAGGATTTCACTCTATTTAATCTCATATCCTATCTCACTAGATGAGAAGAATCCAACATCTCATATGCACTTTCCAGCATGTTGAATTTGGTCATATATACAAAGAGCAGAATCAGATTCTGATAAGCACATTCTAGCATGTTGAATTTGATTATATATACAAAGAGAAAAATCAGATTCTCAACTTACTCTAAAATAAAGAATTTCAAAACAACTTAGGTAGCCAACATACTCTATATTTTGTTTGTTTTATGTTATTTTGTATGACCATTATTCAATGTAAGTAATTAATAAATGAATATAGAAAAAATACAGACAAATTTGTATCTGATAAGATATAGACAATAGAGAGATATTGAAGAACTGATAGAAATTTACCAATCAATCTCATTAAAATGTACTTTTTTTTAGTGGCTAATATTCACATGTGGGATAATATTCTATACTTTTTCCAAAAAAAAATCCATAATTTCCATTTTTTCTTAAAATGTTTCACCAAAATTTTATAGTATGAAATTAGTTTAGCTTAAAAATCCCCAAAAATTTATATAGACACTATATAAAATTATTAGAAATTTGAATATTTTTACAAAAATATCTACAAGCATTTTACAAATTGCATATTATGACCTAGTGAAATTTGCCAAAATTTCTAAACTTTAAGATAAATTTCCATCCTTAAAATTTTCTGTAATCTCTATATTAACCATCAAACCACATCACTTTTCATAATAAATATTTTTACACATTGTAAAGATTCCACATTCATAATTTTTAAGATTAGGATTCAATTTAAAAATATTTTGAGATTTGTAATTAAGATAAAAATGGTATTTATAAAAAAATTAAACATTTATAATTTGAGAAATATGAAATATAAATTATGAATTCTGAAATATTTCAAAAATTTGAGTGTAAATGGATTCTAAATTTTGTAATGTGGGATATGATAAATGTAACGAACATTCAAGTTTCAGCCTCGAATGTTAAGTGACATAAATTTCATGCCAATGAAGCCCAAATAAGTGCATAAAAAAAGGGGTTTCATACACCAATTTGATGTCTAGATTAGGCATGACCTTAAAAATTAGATAATGATATGATGATATTTTATATATTTAGTTAAATAATAAATGGAGTTTTGTTGGGCTATCTAGATAAATTCAGAAATATTTTAG